>JABUQX010078360.1:17500-30000 GCA_015478945.1 Trachelipus rathkii
ACATACACACACACAAACACACACACACTCACACTCTTCTTCTCTCGCTAGCTTTCTCCAGCCTCTTTCTGTCCATCCAATTGCTGCGTCATTCTTTATGTTATTGCTATTACGAGAGGAGTAAGAGATGGGTTGTCGGAATCGTACAGGGTGGAATTAGATGAAAAGAGGAGACCGAAGAGATTAGTCTTTTCAGAAGGAGTATTATCTACAGATCCGTCAGAGGGAATAAGAGAAGGAAAGGCAGATTTACAGAAGTTATTAGAGATATTTTTGGCAAGGGGCTAGACATTTTTATCAGTAGGAGATCCAAGGATATCAGCGCAGTTCCTTTTGGTGATAGCACGCTTAGCCTCAAGAATAATTTATCTACAACGATTCTGAGTTGAACGAAAATTAGTAAGATTGATAGGAGAAGGAGAGTTTTTCAATTTCCGATAAGCGTTGTCTCTATCCTGAAGAGCACGAAAGCAGGTGCCATCGAACGACGGATTATGAGGAGTAAAAGATTTAGTGGAAGTTGGAATTAACCTGCTCATTCCCTCGGAGATTACGGCCCCTGCTTTTTAAGCAGTCACCGAAGCATCCTCCGAGTCAAAACCGGATTCATACCATGTGTAGGTAGCAAAGAAGCGACCAAATGCCCCAGACTAGTCTGTTTAATGTGCCAGAAAGTACGTTAAGGGCAAGGTGGAGCTGCTGGAGAGAAAATGTTATAATTAAGAGCTACAAGATTGTGGTTTGAGTTACCGATAGGAGAGAAAATTATGAATTTGTTGAGAGAAGGATCAGTAGTGAACCATAGGTCAAGAGTGTTCAATAATTGGTTAGGACGATCTGCGATTTGTGTGGGTTCCTTAATCAACTGTTCCAGATCTTTGAAAATACTGAATGTTATGGCCTCCTTCCCACCTGTATCAGTATGAAAGGAGCCCAACGTCCAGTGTTGTGCACGTTGAAGTCCCATATGTAGAGGATCTCAGCATATGTATAAGAAAAAGTAACAGTCTCGTGAGAGGTAGTAAGGTATTTAAAATGAGCCGTGAAATCTGCTCCATTAGGAGAGTAGTAGCAAAAACACAAGATAATGATAGTGGTACTTAGAAAGATCTTAAGACATAAAATATCAAAGTTAGGAAACTCAAGGTTTCCGAGATGTGTTACAGGAGTGTTAATGTTTATATACGCACGGTCCCTACATTTGAGACGGAAATTGTAAAGAAGTTGCATTTGGAGATATTGTTTGTTAGAGAAAGAATTCTTGGTTAGTTGGGTCTCAGACAGGAGCAAGAGGTTAGGATTAGAGTGAGAAAGGTGATACTCCCCTGATTCGAAGAGATTCGTGTCTTGGCCACAGATGTTGGCGAAAGGTCAATGACAGACCCCCAGTCTACACCCACTCCAAACCTACTTTGCTTATGCTTGCATTCGTAATAGTCACGGCGCTCAGCAACACACATCACCAACCTTTATTATCACAGCACGGCTACAGCACATTCACAGCCGCACACGAAATAATAATCAAAATATGTTATTGAGACTCGCATTAAAGAAGAACCTTAACCACCCAAAATATTCATCGATAAACCACATGTGTTTATTTACAAATGGAAAGCAGAGGCTAAGTCAGAATGTTCGGTAAATACTAGTCCCTTATGAATATAAGATGTTACAAAACTTTAATAAGGCTATACACCACCTATCACGGTCACTACAACACACCTTCTATCAAGCAGTTTAACGGTACCATAACATAAGACTACCCTATTCCAAAGCATACTATGATAGATCTATAATCAGAGATGTACGGCCTAAAAACAATGTAAGTAGCGCAGATGAATCTCTCATTATTACATCAGTTTATTCACCTCTAATGATGGACCATACGTATCACAACGTCACACATACCTGATACCTTTTGCAATACTATATAATTTAACCATTATAGAAGGTCTAGGTATCATCGTATATAGGTATTATACACACAATCAAAGGTCTATAACCGATTAGCTTTGTACCCACATATTAGGTTCACGTCTCAATACAAAATTTCAACTCCTTCTCTTTCTCCTTCACTCTCATTTATTCAATGATTCATCACTCAAAGTCGAAGCACCTATTTTCATACAACACATGCGCGACTTCAATTTCTTCGCTTTCATTCCTCATCTTTATTTTTCTCAGTCCTACCCAGCGACGCTTTTCAAAGTTGATATTATTAGGTTCGGGACAAGTAAATTAGCATAGAGACGCTCTGTTCCATATTTTGAACATTTTATTTTCCTCTATTTCATTTACCTTTTACCTATCAATAATGATTCATACGAGAGTCGCCTAGAGAATGAAGTAGATAAGGTATCCAGTTTTACACCGGCGATTTCAACGATCGCTTAACATAACACTCCCGAGGCCATGCATGAGCACTTAAAAAGTTACCTTTTTGAGCAAAGAATTAAGTTTAAGCAAAAGTTAAAACAGCTGCTGCACTTTTTACGGAAAAGAAGCCTGTTTCTCGCTTTTAAGTCGGCTCCTATAGACACTGCAGATAACATACGTAATGTGGGGCAATTATTCGTTTTATATGAATATATATATATATATAAAGTAATAATATTTAAGTTAAGTATATATTTTAAATATGACTATTATCTATACCTAAATATGACAAGGGATAAGATGTTATTTATCTTACACTGCCAGTAGATAAACTTGTCCACTAGGCACTCTCTTTTTTTCAAACACTAATGCTACTATTATATATCTATTAATAATATGAAAATTGGTCAATTTCGGATATATTTTCAGTATAACATACATATTATATCTAATATAAGAATATTAATATTAACTATATATAATATATTATATAGTACTATAATATATATATATATATATGACTGTGACTCTATATATAATTGAGTGTATTTACTTTTTAACTTTATCCCTTGGACCACGCGCCACATGGGGTCAAGGCCAACTTGCATCAAGATACCCTGCCGTAATCAAATTACAACCAGTCTCCTCGCCTGGAGATTTTCTTATAGGGCTGAAATGTGCAGATTGGCTCTGGGTTGAGAGTTAGATAGACAGGAAAGCAGAAAGTTGGGATGTTTTCTGGACCTGGTTACAGTTTGAACAGATATTTGTAGTGGGTTGGTTGAGGTTGAATCTGTGTTTATAATATGGTTGGACCCATGTTAGGGTGGTGGGCGCATCATAATGTTGGTCCAAGGATAAAATCTGAATGAGTTTCTTTAGAGGTGGAGTGTGAATTTGCTGTGTCCTATTTTTCTGGGGTGGTGAGATTGTTTGGGGTGTTAAAATGTTTTTTGGTGCGTCCTGCATCTTAGGTAATTTTTCTGTTAGTCAGTCATGTGATATTTGTTTGGGTTGTATGATGTGTTTGGGTGTTTGGATAAGAGGGTCAGAAAATGAACCTAGTTTTGATATTCTGAAAATGTAATACAGAGTGGTGAAAGAGGAGGTTTGTTTGTTCTGTGGTGGATGGGGTTGGGAGAGTGGGCAATTGTGGCATGGGTGCCTGGGGTGTTCGAGTTCATGGTAAAGAAATTGCGTGCCTAATCATGTCCAGGCTGTGTGTCTATAGTACGTCATTTTGGTTTTTTTTCATGTAGGTGTTGTGGTGTTGATGTAGTTGATGTACATCCTGTTATGATTCTTAGGGCTTTGTTTTGTGTTGTTTTGGAGTTTTCTTTTTGTTGTCATTTGAGGATTTTAATGGAGTAGAAAATATTTAGAAAAATCTTTTAAAGTCAAACAAATGTATTGTTTGTAGCTATGGTGTGGATGTTCCTGCTTAGATTTGTGTATTGAGTCTGTGGCCGGTAATGGTTCTTAAGTATGTTCAGTTTTCTTCGTTTCAAGGATGAAAATTATGTTCCTCTGTGTGTTTTTTGTGAAAGGTAAGATGAGAGTCATGTGTTATTTTCAGGAGGACTATAATAAGAGTTTTGTTGAGGTATTGGCAATGTTATATGATGGTGGGGTGAAGAATTGGCAGTCAGTGGTGATATAATGATTTGCTGGTGAGGCGGGGGCATTCTGCTTTCACTGTTAGCCATGTTTGAAGTTGATTGATGAATTGTTGCATCAGGTTTGTGGCAGTGTTTAGGTTCTGGTATGTAATGGTGTAGGGTGTTATGTTTGTGGTTGTGAGAAGTAGGCTGTGAATAGGTTGAATAGTGTGGGGGATAGGATTGCGCCTTGGGGTACCAGGTTATTGATGTTTACTGTTTGGGATTTTATATTGTGTTGTTTGTATTTTGTGCTGTTCTTCCTGATAGGAAATTGGAAATTCATTTCTTTTAGCTATGTGGGGATTAATTTGATTTTGTTATTTTAATTTGGATTTAGGGCTTAGTGTTTAGGTACTGGTGTCAAAGACTATAATGTTGATTGCTATGATTATTGTTTCGTGAGTAGGTTTGAGTTTAGGCTGTAGATTGTGGGTTGATGATGTTTATGATAGCGGTTGTGATTGAATGATTTTGTATGAACCTGTGTTGGAACTTGTGTTTGGTGATGTGTGGTGTTATTGTTTAGTACATACGTTTTTTTCTAGTAGTTTGCAGTGTTGATAATAGAGAAATGGGGCAATAGGATGAAGGGTCAGAGGCTTCTTTTCTTTTCCTGGTTTCAGCTTGGGTGTAATGGTGGCTTTGCTTTTTTCCAGATAGGGGGAATGAAATTTAGGTACTCTGATGGAACTGTTGTTATAGTTTCTGGCTAAATGGTCGAATTAGAAGCTGTTGGTCCTCCTATTGCTTGAGGTGTTTGTTTGTAAATGTTTCTGCTCCAGTTGCAGGAGAGTTTTAAGTGTCTTTGTCGTGTTTTCTAAGTCAGTTGTGGTTATTTCTATTGTTGGGTCATAGTTGTTTTATTTTCTTGAGAGCTTTGATAATTTTCCTGTTTTGTGGGTGTGTGGGTTTTTTACTTTGCAAAGCAAAGTGAGTTGCAAGAATGCTTGTGTGTTGTTTGGTGGATTGGGTTTTTGTGTATTTGGGCTTTTGAATGGATTCATGAGCGTATGTTTGTTGGTTGTTTGAGTTTTTAAGGAATATTTAATTGTTTTTCACATGTCAAGATATTTATTCGTGTGTTGGATGTTTTTTGGTGAGGAAAGTTTGAAAATCATGGTTTGATAGTGTTTTTTTCTCGCAAGTTTATGATTTGTGTGTTTAGGGTGTTTAATACCCGCAGGTTTGTTTATTGTGGGTGAGTCTTATCATTATTCTGAGTCTGAGTGAGTCATCATTATTATGAGTCTGAGTGAGTGTTAGAGTTGGGTTGTTATTTTTTAAATGTATCCTCTGGGAATGAATGGTTAGCTGCTTCTTTGGATTAAAGTGTGAAAATTTTGGCATGGCGTTTGTTGAGTGTTGTGTGTTTGTGATATTAAGGGGATGTATGTTGCTTTCTATATAGTTGGTGAATTGTGTCCAGTCTGCTTTTTTGTAGTTTGTGCACGTTTTCCTGAGTGAGTAGTTTGTTTCATTGACATTTTGGTATTTTTATGGGATGGGAGGATGAATAAAGAGTTAGGTCGTGTTTGTGGCTGACCATGGGGAGTTTAATGTGTAAATTGTGGTGTAGGCATGAGTATTCAGTGGGGTTGGTGATGTGCAGTGTTTGGTGTGGTTTTGGGGTGGGGTGTTCTGGTTGGGTGCGAGTTTGTTGTTGTTTACAGTGTTTATGATTTTGGAGGTTGGATATGATGTTTGTTCCTCCTCTATGATCTGCTTCTTGGGCAATGTACCATGTGGGGTGGTGAAGTGTTGAAGTCACCTCCCATTATGAGGTTTGGGAGTTGGGGAGATTTCGGTGAGGTTTGGTTTGTAATTTCTGGGGCAGGATGGTGAGGTGTGGTGGGAAATGTATAAGTTTATTAGGTTGTGACTTGTGTGGCTTTTTGTTTATCATTGTTGTGAATAAGTCTGCATTTTGGTGATGTTGTCATTTAGTGCCATTGTGGTTTGTAGGGTGGTGTTTGTGTATGTATGGTAGTGAGTTGTGTATAAGAGTTAGTAGAGTGTGATTTTTTTGGGTTTAAAATGTGAAGATGGCATCATAGTCATTGAATTTTGGCTCTGGATAGTTTTCAGGTAAGTGGCTTCTGTATCGAGGGCTAATGTGTATTATTGTGTTGTGTTTAGGAAGGCTTTCTATTTCTTTTGTTTTTGTTGTGTAGTCCTGTTTGGTGTTGAGATTTGTAATATGTTTACCTGGTTGGTGGGTTTGTTTGTGTGTTCTGTGTGTTTTGTGAATTTTTGTGGGTGGGGGTGAAGGCTTGGAAAATCCAGTTGTGCTTTAAAGGGGGTAGTGTAGTGAAAGGTGAGCAGTGTTTGTGTATCCATTGTTTACATTTATTGCAGCATATGGAGTTTCTTCTTACAACCTTCCTGCATATTGGGCATTGGTAGGTTACAGATCCAGGATTTATTATTTTTGTCCCCAGCTTTTAGAAGCAAGGGCTGAGAACAGTATAGCCGAGAAAGTACATGCCTCATTTATTGAAAAAAGTAGGTTGAGGATTATTAAAGTAGGTTGGAGGTGGCTAGAAGTTCTTGTAGATGATCTCAGATCAATTTTGAAAATTTTCATCCAGTTCTGCAGTCCAGACTCTTGCAGGCTTCTTCTCCATGAATATTGAAATATTTATATATAGGTGCTACGCGGTATATATAGATATATTAGGTATATATATAATATATATATATAGAGGTATATATATGATATAAATATTATATATATTATATATATATATATATTATATATGTTATATATGTAATAGTAGTTTAGGTTCTTCTCTTCGGGTTCTTGCATCTTCCTTATATGTTCCCACAGAATGGGCAGTAAGGTGCCGTGACGGGCATCGGAAACGAAAAGCAGTAGAAGAGCACAATATGACGAAGTCGAAAAGAAAGCCTCAGCCTTACCGCCCCGCTCAGTACCATTAATTAGCGGGAACCCATCGCAGTCAGAAAATCCCACCTAGAGGGTTGGTCGGTTCATGGGACAGCGATGGGACCCTCACTATGGTAGACCTCGTGACAATGTAAGGGCTTCATGCCTTGGCCCAGGTGGGCCACACCATACCTCCCTCACAATCCCTCGCAGGCCATTCACCTCCTGTTATAGTCACCTTTCTTCCTCGGCCCTTCTACCAAACTCACATTTTCTCTCCTTCAAACATTCGTTTACTGACTCATCCACTTTTCTTCGGTCTCCCCGCCGGTCGGTTTTCAACCACACCTTTTTATTATCGCCCTATAACATTCGCTTAACCAACTGACTATCAATTTCCATCCTTTCCATATGACCAAACCAGTCTTCACATACTTTCATTTATCTCTCATTTTACCCCTTCTTCACACCAAAATCACAACTCTCTAAATACGTTCATTCCTCTCTTTTCAATTTCTTCTCACACCTAGCACACCCCTAAGATTGTCACATCTGAACACATTGAACTTTAGATACTATACTTCTTATTCCAGATCCATAGTCTCACAGACCATTGTTTCAATTAACACAGGTAACAACATACCCTGCATGTAAAACCCTAGCAACACTCAAGTGTGACTTAGATCCTTTACATAATCACTCAACGATTAATTGCACCAGCCACCTTCACTGAGAAGTGTCCTCACTCACAACTACAGCTCTGCAATTGCTGCAATATACCTCTAAATATTTAAACTCAGACACTGTTCCAGTGGTGCTCACCATCTAAGATAACTTCACACTGAGGAGTTGTCCTCACTCACAACCAAGAACCTTACTCTTATCCCACAGTTTACTTCCAGCCCTCCTTTTTACAAACACCTTGCAAATCTTCTACCAATCCTCCTCAACTCTCTTTCAGTATTTGCCACACACGTAAACGCAAATCATCCTGCAGGTAATTTGTAGGAGACCCTCGTAACTGCCTATGTTTGCTCAGCACACATTTCCTGCGCATCCCCCAATCGGTCGAATTCTTTCATAACCCCTCCATAACAAAAATTGAATAACCTAAGGAGACATAACAAACCCTTTGTCTTAGCTCCGCTGTTAATTCCTAAACCAATCACCGATTGACACCATTTATGTCCTTACACACAGCTTCACTATACGCTACATTTAGTTGTATAATAATATCAGTAAATATATAATATATATATGTACTATGTCCCAGTATAGGTTATTATTATATTTAAGTATATATATATAATTATATCATATATAATTAATATATTATTTATAATAATATATATATATATATATATAATATATTATTATTAGATATACATATATAATACTGTATATATATATACCATATAGTATTATAATATACTATACTATATTATTATTATAGTTAGTATTATTATATATATTATTTGTAGTTTATTTTAATAATATTATTATATATTATATTTATTCTATTATTTATTTTGGTGATATTTATATATTTATATATTATATAGTATGATATATATATATATAGTTGTATTATATTATAGTATATGATATGTTTTTGATATACATATATTTTTACTACCGTATAGTTAGGTAAGTATTAAAATCGTTCTGGTTCTAGTTAGAGATTATTAGGTAATTATTTAAATAAAGTTATATTTAGTTATGAGTGTAAATTAAGAATTGGCAGCAATATGGAGATTTTTTGCCGATTGACTGATGTAGAGTCACATTTGCCGATGACGATGTACCGATGGAAGCTGATGTAATCTGGAAAAAAACTATTTTGGAAATATTTCTCTCTCTCTTCTCTGTCTCTCTCTCTCTCCTCTCCTATATGATAGGGTAAATATATATGATATTAATATGTCGGTATTTATCGTGAGCTTGAGTTAATATAGTAGTATATAGTGTATTAGTATAGTAGGGTTAGTGATATTATTTTATATATAATATAGTATATTTGCAAAATTTTATATTTATATGATTTATTATTACGTTATATGGAGACAGGTAGGTGAGGCGTAGGATCGAGGAGCGGTCAGGGGTGGTTAACCTCCCGAAAGGTTATTTTATAGGCGATCAAAAATTTTGTTATGCCCTTAAGTCTCAATAATTATTATAATTATATAATAATAATAATAATATAATAATAATAATTAATAATTAATAATATAAGGTAAAGAGTTGAAAGCAGAAGGGTTGGTCCACCCCCGATTTTATGAAAATCCACAAGAACAGGTACTCTAGAGAAAAAAGTAATAGATATAAAGAGGTATGTGTGAAAACGATAAATCGTGCGCTTCTCCTTGCGGTAAAAAAAGGCACTTAACCATGCAGAATACAGACGAAGAAAAGTTAATTTTTTTGAGTTATTTAAAGGAATATATATTAAAAAATAATTTATTTGATAAATCAACAATTATAATATAAAAATGAATAATAATGAAACGAATAGTGAAAGCCGAAATCGGGCAGTCTCTTTTAGGGAAGATTGATAAAGGTTACAGCCCCTGAAAGTTTATAAAAAAATTTTTGCCCATAGATTTATCCTTTATAATTGAAATACATAATTAAGTGGGCCTCGTGCTTACGGTTTTTATAGGGCCATTCTGTTCATGTGGGTCATGGGTCTGTGGATGCTTTATAAGAATTTTGTGTTTCGTATACGGTTAGCCCTCTCTCTCATTTAGCTTTTCCTCTGTGTGGTGTAGGATTATCTTAACATTAATAATGCGATGTGTTTCAGGCCTGGGCTCTTAAGTAGGGCCTGAGATGAGACCTGAACCTGGATCGATCACTCTTGAAAAGTCTTATGGGATGTTTTAACAATTGAGAGGCTGTACCTTTTTTTCCTAAAGAGAGCGACAATTTTCATTTTCACTATTCTTCATTATTATTTTTTTAGAGTATAAATTTTTGATTTTCATAAAAAATCGGGGGTGACACCCCTCTGGGTACAAATAATAATAATAATAGTTAATCAATGAAAATGAAAAGTATTTATTGATGGTAATGAGGAGACATGTTTGTGGGCCGTAACGATTTCTTAGGTCAAGTGGCTGTTCCTCATACATGTATAAAATATTTAGACCAGGGACTTAAATGTAAGGTTTCCAAGTTTGCAGATGATAGCACATTGGCTACCTCAATAAGGAATAATGATGGATGTATGAAGATTTAAAAGATAAGGAGGGAGCTGTAATGTTGATGATGGGATGAGCAGGCTCATTCATTCTTCAACTAAAAATTTCTCTCCTCATAATCCATGGTTCGATGTGCTTGTCTCTGGCCATTTCATCGCTAGAGACAGTGGGTATCGGGGGGTTGGAAAAATTTCTCGTTTCTCCTATCACTCTCGCTAATTTCATTCAGGCTAGAAATCGTTGCAGGGATACTCTTCGACGAGCAAAGCTGGCTTTCATCAGACCGAAAGTGCGCTAACCTCCTTTGGTTCTCCTACTGCAAATCTTCATCTCCCTCAGCCAACTTCTGTAAATCGCCTTTCCTCATCTTATTCGATCTGGATCATTGTGGTTGCTACTTTTCCAGTACAATTGAAAAGGCTTTATCTCTTCGGCTCTCTCAGTGACTCTTTTATAAAATGTCTCAATACTGAGCACTTTCCCTCCCTAAGTTTGGAAGCTCTCACATGTCCAACCTATTCCGAAAAAGGAAGCCGGCTCTGATCCTTCTAACTTCGCCCTTTATAGCTTCTCACTTGTATTGTAGTATAAGACGTTTGAAACCTTTACAAGTCACATGTTAGCAAATCTGGAAACTCACTCCGATCGCCAGCAAGGCTCTCGTTGCACGAAATCTACTGGCGTATACATTCCTATCTAACCGAATTTATGGTTTTTCGCTCTTAGGATTTACGGGGAGACTTGGGTGGTGGCGCTTTGACATATCCAGCATTTTGACCGAGTATGGCAAGCGTCAACTGCTCTCCAAGCTCCCTCTTTGGGTTTCCTCCTTCTCCTTTCTTACTTATGTATCTTTTTCTTTCAAATCGCTCAAATATCTGGGCTGTTGTTGATGGGGCGCTTCTTCTTCTTTGCTGTCAATTAGTTGGATGTTCCTTCAGGGTTTTGTCTAATTCTCCTACTCTTTATTTGCCTAACTTTTCAGTATGATCTTCTCACCTGCATCGTCTAACCTATCCACTGGTATTCCGATGACTCGACCCTTCAGTTCTTTAACTCGTATCATTCTTACTCCCGGCTTTGTTACTTCTGGGGGAATTGGCTCTCTCTTAATCTGCGAGTTTAACCCGCGATGGATAGAAATTAAGCTTTGTGGTATAAATTCAATTTTCTTTAAACTCCCTAAGTACTTTTTACAAATCTTCTTGCTCTCTATGAAATGACGGTTCTTGACTTTTCTGTCTTTCTTCGATCGGTTCTTGTGCTCTCTCCTGTTGACAATATATAGTAACTAAGGTGGCCTTGGGCCTTCATGTATGAGCGAAAAATGTATGTGTCTTTGGAAACCTCACATCACAACAGTTGCTAGGGCGGCGTGCGAGATAGAAGATGGGATTATGTTTCTTTGTTTAGACTTAGACTTTTCCTTCTTTTTTCTCGGGGTTGTGCGTTGGTTTCGCGCGTAGTATGATTCGATAGGGGGTCTCCAACCGCCCAGTGTATGGAGTAACTGCTCGTCGGATATTCCTGGGGGGGTGAGAGTCTTCGGCGACTCTACAGTTTTTTGTGTTACATTGGGGGTCTAGTGTTCTTTATACGGCATAGAAAGGATTATAAAACTGTTCGTACTTTTAAGTTTCACTGGTTCAAACTTTATCAGGCCTTTCAATCTCTATCCTATGAATAATAGGTCAAACTTTATATTGAAAAAAACGTCTTAATGCCTCTATTGTGTACTTATAGCTCGCGTACAAAGTCTTTACGTCGTTTTTCTTTGGACGTCGCTTGCTGAGCCAATAGGTGCTGGTTATTCTGTTGCCACGGTAATTGTGTTGACATGGTAACTGGGTCCCAGGCGCGGGTGAGGTTTTTGCTGTGGTGCCTCCTTTTTTCCCACCCAGATCTGTTAAGTGGGATTTTATTCAATCAGTCTTTACTCCTCCTGCTGAATTTAATCGACCTAACAAACCTGCTGCTGTGATAAGGTATTGCCGATTCTAATCATTAATGACGGTAGTAAATACCTCTCTTTGAATAAGGGCTTCTGCCCGGAAAGGCAATAACTGTAAAATACACGTCTTTGAATAGGCAGATAGGTGGCAAATGAAACTGAATCTCCTATTCCCCATCCCAAAACATCATTTCAGATTATCCCAGAAAATCGTAAGGATCATATGTCGATTACCCCAGATTGGATCATATGTCGCAAACCACAACAAATTTTGAGGACTTTTCATAACTTAAATTTACCTTGTAAGAACTTCTAGTACTCCACACACACAAAATCTTACCATAGCTCTCTACTCAACCACTCATCAGAATTTGAAAATCCTTCTTCCCCCTTTTTGACAAACCAACTCCCCTTCACAGAAACAC
>JABUQX010078361.1:0-2500 GCA_015478945.1 Trachelipus rathkii
TATATATATATATACTCATAGTATAATATTTATATATTTATATATTATAATATTTATATTATCATATTATATATATATATCAATATATTTATATTATATTATATATACTATATATATATATATATATATATTATATTACTATAGGAGATATATATATATATATAATATATATATAATTATTATATAATAATATATATTATATATAGATATTATATATATTTAGAGAGAGAGAGAGAAGAGAGAGACGAGAGAGAGGAGAGAGATCCTCGATGAGAGAGAGAGGAGAGAGAGAGAGAGAGAGGAGAGAGAGAGAGGAGAGAGAGGAGAGAGAGGCGAGAAAAGATGAGAGAGAAAGAAAGAGAGAGAGAGAGAGAGCACGCGCGTATCCTGTGTTTCCCCTGCTCACTTAGAGATATTTTAAAGTAGAGAGATAAAAGATTTTTTTAAAGATAAAAAGAGATAATAATAATAATAATAAATTCAAGTATCGTCATAATTAACAAGCAATACAGTCCGTATATGTAAGAAGGCTTGGTTTATATTGGACTCATGTGTGTATGCTAATTATTCTACGAATTTCCTTACAAAATTTCATTTTAGGAGTGAATCCCCTTTTTGGGGATCGATCCCCACTTCAACTGTGGCCTTACACTGTTGGTTCCTTCCGATTCCTTCGTCGTCCTTCCTTCAGCTTCCTCAGTTAAATCTTCATGGCGTTTTACCTTCCGTATTTCTCCTTTTTTATTTTGGGACCCTCTTGGGGGGCTTATAACACACCATAGATGGCTGAATCCCTTAAAATTGGACTTTATTTACCCTATAAATTTTTTTTTACAGAGATAAACACAGTCACTCACGGGCAGAGCCATAATCAAGGAGGAGGTGTACTCTTTTAACGTCCGAGCAGGACGAATCCAAGCTCAAGGAGAGAATAGCTCACATTCTTCCACCCGACCAGTTGCGAACCTGTGACCCTCACTTTGTTTGGCGAGTGCTCTAACACTGAGCTATCGGGCGCTTTTATATAAATAAATATGAAATACATAAAAAAAAAATAAAAGATATGGTGCTGTTCCTTTTCACATGACTTAAAATTTATGTCCTTAAGTAATGTTGGTGCTCTTGGTATTTATTTACGATATTATAAAAATAAGGAAAAGAAAAAAAAACAGAAAAGGAAATAGGAAGCTTCACTGTCATTATTATTTCTTAAAATGCTTTTTTTTTTTCAAGTTATATAATTAAATATATATAATACTAGTTATATATTATAATATATAATATAATATATATATTATAATATATATATTAATATAAATACATATATATATTATATATATATATAATATATATGTTATTATATATATAATATATATAATAATTATATATATATATATATAAATATATATATATTATATATAAATATATAAATATATAAATAGTCTATATAATTATATTATATATATAATATATAATATAATAGGTATATATTATATATATATATATTATAATTTATATATTATTTATATATATATATATATATATATATTAATCCTTAAACTCCTAACGAACAGAAGCGGAAAAATTCCTTGAAGAATTATTTTTTTTTTTTATTCGCGAAAATTTAAAAAAAAAACCACCATATAAGTTTCCCCCCATTTAGGCCGGAGCCTACGAGCCGCGCGGGGACAGAGGGGGGGAACCCAACATGTGCAGTTTCATTACCCCGGAGGGGAAAATACATGGGTTCAGGAGAACCCCCCGCCGACACCCAAAGACCAAAGAGGGAAGGTTCCGGAGACCGGCCCGAGGAGGATTTAGCCCCCCGTCAGTCCACGGTGAGGCCGTAAGCCCCGACTCCTGCCATCTTTGTGGTTTACCCTATGGTATTTCCTTTATTAAAAAAAAAGGAAAAAAAAGAAATATTTGGTGATCTAAAAAGTTTGGTATTACTTGAACTTGTCCCCCCGTCGGCTCGAGCCCCGTAAATGGGGGAAATAATTTAAATATATTCGACGTAATAAGCAAAAAAAAAAAAAAAAAAAAAAAAAAAAAAAAAAAAAAAGGTAAATCCCATCCTTAGAATTTTCGGCTGATTCCAAATATATAATTTGTTTTACTGTAGGACCTGCCGTTCTCTAGTTACGATACTTGTGAGCATTAAAAAAAAATCTGACCCATCTATAATATAAATTATATATTATATATATATAATATATATATATATATATATATTATATATATATATATATATATATATATATAATATATATATAATATATTATAATATAAATGTACTTACTTATATTAAAACATATAAGGAACGGTGAAGCGCAAAAAAAAGGAAATTGTTTTATTCAAAAAAATTAAATTCTATTTTTTAAAGCAGTATAATAACAGGGTGTAAACCTTTCCGATGAAAATTTTCTTTCAGTCATGTACAAGGTCCAAGGTCCAAAGATATACACATATATATTATTAGTTTTACTGTCATTATTAT
>JABUQX010078361.1:12500-20000 GCA_015478945.1 Trachelipus rathkii
GATAGTAAATATTTGTATAATAATACAATATTGGTTGTCAAATATATGTTTTATAAGATCATAAGATCTTCGACTATATGGTGTGTATGAGGCCTCCCTCATGGCTATGGCGGGGTTGTTTGTCATGACAGGTCCCTGGGTCGGCGCATGGGCGATCCGGGAGCGAAACAGGCGGGATCCGGGAGCTTGCTGAGCTAATAAACATTCGTATAGCAACAATGTTGGTGTCCTTATATATGTTATCGAGTCTGTAGATTTCGAAAATGATGGTTTCAGAACCATTAAGAAAAAAATAAATAAATAAATAAGTAAATAAAAAAATTAAAAATAAATAAATTTCTTATTCTTTTTATGTTATAACTTAAAAAATTTACGTTTTTACATTGCCTAGCAGTAAATCAGTAAATCAGTAATTCAAGCCACCCATCCTAAGCCCTTCCATGATCTATTGATCTATTGGATCTATTGATCTATGATCTTATTTGATCTTATTGATTCAATTCATATTTTTTACTAAAATTGTCACGTTTTTACATACAGTAAATCAGAAATCAGTAAATCAAAGCCATTCATCCACCCCCCTTCCTGTCAATCCGTTGATCTATTGTATCTATATGTATTTATTGACTCTATTGATCTATTGATCTATTGAATTCCAATTTCACCATTTCGAGGTATCATTTTCGGATAAAACATTAACATATAACAAATTCTTTATACCTGCATTCAAGAATATATTGCGAACGTAACAAGTTTTCTACATAATAAATAGCTACATAACATTCATAGCGTCTACAGAATATAATGTACAACAACAAACCTAACATCCCTTAAACACGACGAATAAACGTTAAAATTAACAAAGTCCCCCACTTAACAACAGTACAGTAACTAACATAGCATACAAAAACGTAACCCTATTCACACTTTTTCAAACATATCTCTAACATAACAATGTTTATATTTTTTGATTAACATTGTATATTAACAAAAATTTTTATTCTACCTTACCTAAGCATCATACTGATCAACGAATATATTGCTAACGTAACAAAGTTTTCACATTAATTAAAGATTACCTTAGATGATCAGATACTAAGAATATAATATACAACGCCAAACCTGACACACCTTAAACATTAATAAACTTGTTTAACGTTAAACAATAGTTCCACACTTAAACGACAGCTTAAAGTAACAACATAGCATACCAAAGACGTAACCTTTCACACTTTTTCGTAGGCATATCTCTAAGCATAACAATGTTTATTTATATTCAACATTGTGAATATGTTAACAAAAATTTAATCACAACAATTTTTAATTATCATACTGTATCAACGAATATACTCTAACGTAACAATGTTTTCACATCAATTCAATAAAGTTAACATGAACTAAGAAAATACATGTACAACGACAAACCTAACACAACTTACAAACGGAATTAAACTGTTAACATTAACAAGTCCACACTTAACACCTGTAAAGTTACTAACATGCTATGCAAAACGTAACCTATCATTACTTTGCAAGATTCTCTAACATTTTAACGTGTAATCTTAGCATTTACACAGTAACATTTACAAAAATGCTATTTCATAACCTTGTCGGATTATCATACAGACCAACGAATATATTGCTAACGTAACAAAGTTTTTACATTTACACAGTAACATTTTAGCAAACAATGTATCATAACCCTGTTGATTATCATACAGCACCAACGAATATATTTGCTAACGTAACAAAGTTTTTACATTAATAACTTAGTAACATTTAACAAAAATTTATCATAACCTTACCTAAATTTCATAATCCCCAACAAATAATTTGCAAACATAACCAAAGTTTTCCAAAACATAACATAAAAAATAAAGCAAGTTTTATCCAAACATAACATAAAAATAATTTTTTTTCGAATAAAAATGTCATAGTAAAGTGTAATAGTTTACCGAATTTAAAGCAGTAAATCAGTAAATCAGTAAATCAAACCACCCGTACCCTCCCCACCCCTCCCTACCCCACCCGTCCACCCCCTTATTGGGCTAATAATCTAATGATTCAAGTCAATTTCGAGTATCATTTCGGCTAAACATAACATAAAAAACAGTATTTATATACTAACCATCGAATATATGACTAACGTAACAAGTTTTCACATTATAAAGCTAACATACCATACCAGAAAACTTAAGAATATAATGTACAATGACAAAAACCTAACACACCTTACAAAATGAATAAATACTAACATTAACAAAGTTCCATATTAACAACAGTAAAATACCTAGCACAGCGTACAAAAACGTAACCTATTCGACTTTTTTCAAGCATATCTCTAACATATCAATGTTAATTTTACATTAACACTATTGATTTACGTCGCATTTCGAGTATCATTTCGGATAAACATAGCACAAAAATGAGTTCTTTATATACTAACCATCGAATATATGCTAACATAACAATGTTTTCACATTAATAAAGCTAACATAGCATCAACTGAACTAGAAAATATTGTACAACGACAAACCTAACACAAATTTACGCACGAATAAACTGTTATACATTAACAACCCGCTTCCACACGTTAACACCAGTAAATTTAACTAACATTGCATACCCAAAACGTAAACCTTTCATACCTTTCCCAAAGCATTATCTCTAAGTTCAATTAACGTTAATCTTTACATTGAATACAGTAATATTTAAAAAAAATGTATCATACATTGTCTTAATTATCATACAGACCGAACGACTAACTGTATAACATAACTAAAGTTATCCAACATAACATAAAAATAAGTTTCTTTGGGAATTAAAATATTCATTAGCTAAATCTGTATAGTTTACTGAATTTGTAAAGCGTAAATCGGTTAAATTCAGTAAATCAAACTATCATCCCCCTCCCCCCCCTCCCCTCTCTGACTTATTGATCTATTGATCGTATTGATGATTCAGGTCACATTCGAGTATCATTTCGGATAAACATAACACAAAAATAAGTTCTTGATATACTAACCATCGAATTATACTGCTAACGTAACAACGTTTTTACATAAATAAAGAACAAACATAACCTGAACTAGGAATATAATGTTACAACGACAATCCTAACACACCATACGTATGAATAAACTACTAGCATTAACAAACTTCCGCAATACTTAACAACAGTAAGTACCTAATACTTCGTACAAAACACGTAACCTATTCACACCTTTTTCAAGAATATCTCCAACATATCCAATTGTAATTTTACATTAACATGTAATATTTAACAAAAATTTAGCATAACCCGTCTAATCATCATCTGACAACGAATATAATATTTTTTATCCTGACATTAACATTAAAAAATATAGTTTCTTTTAATTAAAAATCACAGTAAAAGCGTAATAGTTTACTGATTTTAAAGCAGTAAAAATCAATAATCAGTAAATCAAACCACCCATCCCTACAGTCACCTACCCACCACCCACCTAGATCTATTGAACTATTGTTTCAAGACATGATTTCGAAATATCATTTAGAGAAAACATAAACATAACAAACTAACTTCTTTATATGCTGACCCCCTACAATATATGCTTACGGAAACAAAGTTATACACCAATAAAGCTAACATATCATAACCTGAACTAGAATATAATGTACAAATGCAAAACCTTAACATACCCTCGCGTATGAGAATAATGCCGCTAACATCCTGAAAATTAACCACTTATCAAAGGTAAAGTAGCTTAAAAGGTCATACAATTACTCGATTATATTCCCACTTGTTCCCGATATCATCACAGGGAAGGTGGCATATCTAACAAATTTCGCTAACAAAAATGACCAATCTATCAAAGATATCAGCATCTTGAACTATGAATTGACACTATCTTCATCAAAGTGTCACTCGTTTCGAAGTATAACATCTATTTGAACTATGAATAACGTAGATATTAGCAAAATTCTCGGGGCAAACCTACACTTACTCAACCAAAATTCTTAACATAGGTTCACGTTCTAAAAAACATCATCGTTCAGTTAACACAGTAATATCTTACAAACTCATCATTTCTCTAAAAAATCAGTGAATTTCGCACTGTCATAGTAATATTTAACATAACATACCAAACTTTACGAATAAACAGTTTCATTAACCCAGAGTATCTAAAGCAACACAGCACCTCCCGAGAGAAAACCAAATGGGATGCACCCCTTGAAAGGGTGTGAATCCTGAGAGGGGGGAACACCCCGAAGGGGTGTAAGCGGGCTCTTATATATTATATATATATATATATATGTATATTATATATATATAATATATAATTACTATATATAAATATATATATGATTATATATATATTATATATATATATATATATTATATATATAATACATATATTATATATATATATTATGATATATAGTATATATATATATATAATATTATAATTATACTATATATATATATATATATATTTATATTATATATATAATAATATATATATATATATAATATATATATTCTTATATATATATATTATATATATATATATTACTATATATAAAACTATATATAATATATATATTTATAGATATATATAAAATATATATATAATATATATAGTATATATATATTAATATATAATATATATATGAGATATATATTATATATATATATATATATATATATATATATATATATATATATATATTATTATTATTATTATTACACTAGCACTTTTGTCCCGCTTGAGCGGGGTAGTGGTGCGTACAGCCTTCCTCATTCACACCCCCCCTCATCTCGCCCTCACCCACCTCCTCCACTCCCCTCTATCCCTCGCCAACTCCCTACCCTCTTCCTCCCCCATCCCTCCCTCCTCCAACATCTCCTTTATTCCATCCATCCACCTCCTTCTTGGTCTCCCCTTCCTCTCCTTCCTATCCCCTCCGCCTCCCTCCCAAACTCTTCTAACCACTCTCTGCTCCTCCATTCTCACTAAATGCCCATACCATCTTAACATTCCCTTCTCCGCTCTTCCCACCAGACCCTTCCTCCAATCACACCTCTCCCTCACCACCCTATTCCTGATCCTCTCCCTTCTGCTAACCCCACAAACCGCTCTCAACCCCTTCATCTCAAATACTTCCAACTTTTTCCTGGACCTAGCATTCAATCCCCACGTTTCACACCCATACAGCACCGCTGGTACACAGATTTTTTCGAACATACTCATCTTAACTTTCCGTGATAGATCCCCCCCTTTCCATATTTCTCTCAGACCCCTCAAAGCCCTCATTCCTTCACCTATTCTATGTTCTATCTCCTCCTTCATCCCTCCCCCCTTACCCAACTCCATCCCTAAATATCTAAAAATCTTTACTTCTTCCAATACTACCCCCCCTACTCTAACCTCCAACCCCTCCCCCTCCTCACTTTCCTCCTCCTCAAACACTAACACTTTACTCTTACCTGGATTTATTTTAAGCCCCTTTTGTCCACACATTCTTTCAAACTCCCTCACCACATACCTCAGCCCTTCCGCGTTCTTCGCCACTAGGGCAGTATCGTCCGCAAACAGTATCATGTTCACTTCCCTTTTATCATTCCCATTCATCAATTCCACCCCCCTCCCCTCCCTCACCATTCCTCTGCACACACTCTCCATAAACAAATTTGAATATCCATGTGGGACATTAACACACCCCAGCCTCAATCCACCCACCACTCCAAACATCTCACTCTCCCCTCTAACACTCTCACACACATTCTGCTATTCTTATAAAAAGCCCTAATACCTTTCCCTAAATTACCCCCCACCCCATTTTCCTCCAACACCCTCCACATTTCACCCCTATTCACTCTATCATATGCTTTCTCTAAATCTAAAAAACATCCATACACTTTCCCTTTTCTCTCAATACTTTTCTCTACAAGCATCTTTAGTGTGAACACTTGGTCCACACACCCTCTTCCCTCCCTAAATCCTCCTTGTTCTTCCCCCACTCTCCCCTCCGTTAAACCTCTTACTCTCTCAATCAATATTCTTCCGTACACTTTTCCTACCACACTTAAAAGACATATACCTCTATAATTCCCACATTCCATCCTATCCCCTTTCCCCTTATACAGGGGAACCAAACAACCATCCTCCCAATCCTGTGGTACCTCACCACTCCTCCAACATATATTATATAACCTATACAGCCATTCCTCCACCCCTATACCTCCCTTCTGCAACATTTCCATTCTCACCCCATCCAAGCCTGCAGACTTCCCTTTTTTTCCTTTATTCACAGCCCTAATAATTTCCTCCATTTGAATTTCATCCTCCCCCTCCCTCCCCACTTCATTTCCCATCCTCACCTCTTGCATATCTTCCTCCCCTACCCCTCCCCCTTCATTCAACAGTCCACTAAAATACTCCCCCCATCTCTTCCTCACCCTATCCCCTCCTCCTATCCAATCCCCATCTCCTCCCTTAATCCTCTCTCCCCCAACCCCTCCTTCTTCTTCCTTTTTTTATTTACTTCTTTCCAGAACATCTTACTTCCCGATTCAAAATTTTCCGTCACTTTTCTACACCATTCCTCTTTTGCTCTTCTCTTCGCCCTCTCCACCGCCCTCTTTTGCTTCCACTCTTACCCTTCTATATTCCTCCCAACTATCTTCTCCCCTACCTCCCAACCATTTCACATAAGGTCCCTCCTTTTTCCTTTTTTCACCACTCCTTCACCTCCTCACTCCAAGCCACTCACTCCCTTTTCCTGTCATGCTTGCACCCACCCTTGTACTCAGCATTTACCCTTCTAGCCTCTTCACATACTGCCTCTCTAAATCTCTTCCACTCCCCCTCCACCTCCCCAATTCCCGTCCCTCTCACGTTTCTCCACTTGTCCTCCATACCTCTCCTAAACTCCCTCTTACATGCTATCTCCTCCAATTTTTCCACCTTTATCACTTCCACTCTCCTCTTTTCTCCTCTTTCCCTCACCATCTCCTCTCCCCCCACCCTTATCCTAGCAATCACCAAATAGTGATCCGATATCCCCCTCCCCGCCCCTCTAAACACATTTACATCTAATAATCTACCTCTATCTTTCCCATTTACACACACATAATCTAGAATCGCCTTCCCCCCCGTTATCTCACTCTTCCATGTATACTTATGATTATCATTTTTTTTAAACCACGTATTCCCCACTATCATTCTTCTTTCAACACACAACTCTATCAGACTTTCTCCATTCACATTCCTCTCTCCTACCCCAAAAGGTCCAATTATTCTTCCTACCTCCTCCCTTCCCACTCCAGCATTCAAATCTCCCAATAGACAAATTTTTTCATTTACCCCAAAACTCTCCCAACACTCATTCAATTCTCCCCAAAATCTTTCTCTCTCCTCCTCTCTCGCTCCATTCACTGGTGCGTATGCACAAATAAACACCCACATTTCCCCTCCGAATTTCACTTTTACCCACATTAACCTAGAACTCACCTGT
>JABUQX010078361.1:25000-41807 GCA_015478945.1 Trachelipus rathkii
CTATGTTTTGGGACCTCTTTCTTTCTTTCTTTCTTTCTTTTTTTCTTTCTTTCTTTCTTTCTTTCTTTCTTTCTTTTTTTTTTTTCTTCTTTTTTTCTTCTTCTTCTTCTTCTTCTTCTTCTAGGAGTATTAATTAATAAGGATTTAAAGTTTGCGAAACAATGTGCTGAAGCTGTTAAAAAAGCAAATAAAGCTCTAGGATTTATTGCCAGAAACTTCGAATATAAATCTAAAAGTATAATAGTTCCTCTCTATAAAACATTAGTTAGACCTCATCTGGAATACGCAGTGCAGTTTTGGAGTCCATACCTCAAAAAGGACATAGAAAAAATTGAAAGAATTCAAAGAAGGGCAACCAAATTAATACCAGAATTGAGAGGTAAATCATACGAGCAACGACTACGTGAATTAGATATCCATTCTTTAGAGACAAGAAGATTGAGAGGAAAATTAATAGAAGTTTTCAAAATACTAAATAAATTTGACAATATCGATTACAGGCAATTCTTCAGATATAATTTTAATGATGTAACACGAAGTAATGGGCATAAACTTTGTCATAAACGATTTCAAACAAATATAGCAAAGAATTTCTTTACTTACGATGTAATCGAGAAGTGGAATAGTCTTTCTTATGAAATAGTGAACAGCGCTAACATCGATTCATTCAAGAAAAAGTTAGATAAACACTTTAAGGATATTGGTCTGTGAACGTCAATTCAACTCGATTTTATTTTATTCAAATACAAGAATTAGTAGTATCCTGAATATGGTAAAATCAAACTAAAAAAATTGAAATCATTTAGAAAATGTTATAAGTACAGCGTAAAAAGAATTACAGCTTGTAGTAACTTTGATGTTCATGGCTTGCAAAGTATCCGTTCTAGGATAGTGATATCATCGATCGCACTTAACCTGTAATAAATAAATAGCTTTGATGTTCACCGCATAGAACATCTGTTACAAATAACTGTAATGAATAACTGTAGTAAGTGGCTTTGATGTTTATCGCATAGAACATATATGTTCTAAGACTGTGATCTATTCGATCACGCTGAATGGCTGTAGTTGATGGCTTTGATGTTTTCCGCATAGAACATATCTGTTCTAAGACGGTGATCTAATCGATCACACTGAATAACTGTAGTAAATAGGTTTGATGTTCTAAGACGGTGATCTAATCGATCACAACACAATAAATAAACAAAAATACTTAACATACTATGATGTTTGTTGCTTAGAAGCAGATCTGCTCTAAGTGAGCAGACTCATATGTTACATAGAAATAGGTAAAATAATATACTTATTTCAAAAATACATAACAGTTTTTTTTAATAACAGTAGACACATCCAACAAATTAAATAAACAAAAATACTAAACAGACTAGCCTTGAGTGGACTGTAAAGTCTTTGCTAGTCGGTGTTCTGTAGTTCTGTAGTTCTTCTTCTTCTTTCTTTTCTTTTCTTTTCTTTTCTTTTTTTCTTTTTTTCTTTTTTTCTTTTTTCTTTTTCTTTTTTTCTTTTTTTCTTTTTTCTTTTTTTCTTTTTTTCTTTTTTCTTTTTTTTTCTTTTTTTTTTTATTATTATTATTATTATTATTATTATTATTATTATTATTATTATTATTATTATTATTATTATTATTATTATTATTATTATTATTATTATTATTATTATTATTATTATTATTATTATTATTATTATTATTATTATTATTATTATCATTATTATTATTATTAATATTATTATTATTATTATTATTATTATTATTATTATTATTATTATTATTATTATTATTATTATTATTATTATTATTATTATTTTCACAAAATGTGTGTTCAAATAGGACTTAAAGCAGTAAAGCAGTAAAAAAGTAAAGCAGTAAAGCAGAAGCGCACAGCAAGGTGGAAGAGGGGTTCTGAAGGCTGTTTGCGCTACTGTTTTACCGCTTTACTGCTTTAGGGTAAAAAAAAACATGTTTTTATTAAAAAAATGTTTTTATTAAAAGAACATGTTTTTATTAATAAATAAGAACTTTTTAGTAAAAACAATGTTTTTCGGAAACCAAAAATGTTTTTCGAAAACTTTAATAATTAAATAGATTTTCAATAAATGAAATAAAAATGTTTTAATAAAAATAAAATGTCGGACTCTCCGTATACGAACTCTGCATACATCCTTGTACAAGGTTTGATATAACATACAATTGACAAGTCGATTGCAAGCTTTGATTCAAGCACAGCAGTATTTAAACTCCCATCCTCATCAGCTTCAATCTAACTCCATGCATGAGTCGATCTGACTCAAATTCCTTCATCAGTTATGTATTCTGCAATTTATTTCATCTTTTTCCCTACTAACTCCACTCCTCCTGGAAGCTCAAAGACGCCACTGAGAGTTCTGAAACTATGTTATTCATGTTCTACGTGCTTATAAACATATATATGGACACTAACATTGTATTATAAAACGCATCTTTACTAATCAGGCCCCACACCAGCACCAGCACCAGCACCAGGAAAAGCACGGGATCCGGCACTGGCTCCGTCGATGGCTCATTTGTACCAAGACAGGAGGCTTCTTTTCGTTCCTTCTTCTTAATCCATCTTCCTCAGCTACGTACTCTGTGCTTTTCTTTTGGGTCCAGCTCAAGCACCTGCTCGGGCTCCGGCTCTGGCTCCGGCTCCGGCTCCGGCACTGCTGCATACAATGACTCATTTGCTCCGTCATACGAGACTTCCTCTTATTCCTTTTTATTTCCTTCCATCATCTTCTTTCGTCTTCATCTGTTACGCATTCATTTTATTTCAAGGGAGCCCCCTCCAGGGGGTTCTCAGGCACCTTTGAGGGCTCTAAAACCTTCAATATTGGAATATACGTTATTGAAAATATATATAAGGACACCTCATTTGGATTTAAATGCTTATTTCAATGTTGACTTCAGCTCCGACTTCAACTCCAACTCCTGCTCAGACAATCTAAAAAAACTTAGAATTTAGTCATTCTGACGGTAAATTCGGTCCCACCAATGTTAGAGACCCATAAGTCGATACATAAATTGCCAAAATATAACAAAGTTAAGGAAATTCCTGAAGCATGTCTACCTTTGACAAGGATTTCCTTACGTCCATATCCTCAAAGAATGAGACACTTATCTTAGCATAAATAATTTAACACTTAAAGCGTCAAAATCAAACGATTTTAGGGAAAATATAGTCATTTTGACCTTCGACTTGGATTCCCTTATGGTTTAGAGTCCATATCTTCAAATAATGTGACGCCTATTTTAGAGAATAATAATTTAACACCTAAAGAGTCAATTTCTAGCGATTTCTAAAGAAAATCTAAAGTGATGTCGGCCCTTGACTTGGATTTTCGACTCTAAATTCCCCCCAAAAAAATCTTCTCTGGCTCCAAAAGCATAGGATTTCCCGTTCAAGGCTTTAAAATCGGTTAATTTACGAAAATGAAGCATATATATATATATATATATATATATATATATATATATATATATATATATATATATATATATATATATATATATATATATATATATATATATATATATATATATATATATATATATATGTAGTTATATATATTTATATAAATATATATATATATATATATATATATATCAGTGGCGTATCTTCTGGGCTAGCTAGGCTAGCGGCGAATCCCGATCACAGCTAGTGAATTTATTATATATATATATATATATATATATATATATATATATATATATATATATATATATATATATATATATATATTTATATATATATATATATATATATATATATATATATATATATATATCTATATATATATATATATATATATTAGTTAGACTTGCAAAAAAGTATTGGCCTTCACATAGATACAGCGAAGCGTTTCCCCGCGCTTTGCTATGAAAATGAGGAGGAGGATGGTTGAGTGAAAGTGAGGCACGTGACGCGAGCAGCATATCAAGATCGCCCTAGGCTTCGCTGCGATTTGAGCTAGCTTTAGGCTTCATGTTATTTGTTCGAGACTTCTAGTGTATATTTACGCTAAGGCCACAATTCGTTTGTGTTTATGCAATCGTAGCTCTTCTGTTATATTTAAGCTTTTTTGAGTTACATTGTAACGTTGTTTTAGTACAATTTTTTGCTGTGATTAGGGAATAGTAAATTAGAAATTTAAAATCGAAAGTATTTTCTTCGTCTTCAATAAGTTAAAATGAGTGGTATTGATATTATTGATGAACTGCCTGAAAAATGAACACACATTATTCACTCGAGCATGTTCCACATTAATGAGTAAAGATTAAAATATGTGAAAAAATGGTAGGCCTCAGCTATCTCTTCTAGATCTTAAATGTGAACATAAAGAAAAGAGCAAGTTGTATACTAGATGTTTTAACGAATAAATACACTATAAGAAATAATTATCTGTGGGTTAGACTGGCTCGAATAAATTTCTTAAAAAAGTTATATGTGATTTCTTGGGCAGCGTTGCTTTTTTCCACAGATACGAGCCCTTTGGATAAAACAGGTTTTCAGTAAGTTAATTTATTTTGTAACGCTTGGGATAAGACACCAAAAATCTATAAGTCACATACGTGCATTTAGCACGTTGCAAACATTTGGCTCTCAAAGGATTGACCATGCACTGAATCTGCCAAAGAAAATTGGTGACAGTCAGCACAATGAAAAAATGAAAGAAAAGAGAAATGTTTTAAAAAGACTAATCGATGTTGTAGCATTCCTGGGAAAATAAGAATGTGCATTTAGGGCATACGATGAAGCCGAGGACTCAAGAAATAAAGGTATGTACAGGGAGCTCTTGGAACTATTAGCAAATTATGATCCAGTAATTGCCAACCATTTAAAAAGCGCAACACTTTTTAAAGGAACATCACCTGCAATACAAAATTATTTAATTGATGCAATAGCTAACGAAATTGCAGACAAAATTAGGTCAGAAATATCAGATGCCACATTTGTTGCTCTTTTGCTTGATGAGACAACTGACGTAATGAATAAAAGTCGGCTGGCAGCAATTGTACGATTTGTAGATAATGAAGGGAATTGTCAGGAGCAATTTTTTGAATTTCACTGACGTGAGTAAAGACAGAACAGCGCAAGGATTAATGAAACATGTGATTAAAACTGTAGATGATATAAACTGTTCAAAAAAGATAGTAGCGTAAACTTTTGACGGAGCAGCTGTATTGGCTGATCATGTATCGGGACTACAATCATTGGTAAAGGACAAATATCCATCAGCAACCTTTATTCATTGTTATAGTCACAGATTGAATTTAGTTTTATCAAAATCCACAAATTCCATAGCAGAATGTAGAGAGCTTTTTAATGCTTTATCTGGAATATGCAGCTTTTTTTCACACCTTAGTGCCCATACAATTGCTATAAAAATATTTATGGAAAGAAAACTACCAGGAGTGACACCAACTCGGGGGAATTTTTCATCAAGACTTGTATGCACGATCAGCGAATATAGAGAACATCTCGTCAAGTTCCTTTTACCAATAGAAGAGGAATATGATAATTGGAAAGGTGAAGAAGTAAGTACTGCATCAGGTTTTGTTAATTTTCTGTGTAAAGCAGAAAAAATTTCCTATTATTATTTTCAAAAAAAAAATATTTGCATTTTCTGACGTTCTACTTGACATTCTTCAAAATAAATGCATGGATATTTCTTACTGTACCAATAAAGTGAATGAGTTCTAAAATACTTTACAGAAAATTAAAGAGGATAATTTTGATCTTATATGGGAAGAAGCTGCCAACGATGCTGAAGAACCAAGGCCAGAAAAACACAAAAATGATGAATGCTCTTCTTCAAGATACCGTCGACTATTTAGTGAAATTCCCGACTCACTGATGTCTATCATTAAATTAAGTTTTGACTCTGAAAAAGATATAAAGTTCGTGTCTTTGTTGGATATCAATAATTTTCTCTCATTTTGCAAAAATTTTCCCCAGAGCCTATTATCAGAACTTAAAGAACCGTAATATGATTTCAATTTTGATATACTTTGCCTTAGAATTGAACTAAGTGTGCTATATAGTTCAGATGACTATAAGTAAAAACCACTTCACGAAATTACTTATCACATGAAACTGAACAATTTGGACGTTGTATTCACTGAAGTCTACAAACTAGCAGAGCTTGTTTTGACATTTCCATCCACAACAGCATATGTTGAAAGAAGCTTCCCTGCTCTGAAGAGAATTAAGACGTATCTCAAAGCTACACAAGGACAAGTTCGATTGAGCAACTTAGCTCTATATCAATTGAAAAGGGAATATTTCTAGAAATGAAGAAACAGCCTGAAAATTTTTTTTTATGAAAATATCACATTGAAATTTACAGAGGAGAGAAGAATAGAGTTTCTGTTCAAATAATTGTTCAATTTTTTTTTTAATTGTCGTATCACTAATTTTTCTAATTATACAATTCCATACTTATTTAATCTTTAATATCTAGAACAAGGACTGTGAGGTTACAATGTAATAAAGTAATAATTTCGTGTAATAACCGGCAATCCCCCCCCCCACCATACATTCCATTACTTGAAGAAATCAGAGTTGCCGGAGCGAACATTCTTGAAATGGACAAAAATCTAGGTTTGTTTAATATTATAGTTGATATATATATATATATATATAATATATATAGATATATATATATATAAATATTATATATATATATAGTATTATATATATAATTAATATATATATAATTATATAATATATATATATTTTTATATGATATAATAAATACAGAACAATTAAATTTTTATATGATATATAAAAATTTTTTATATAAAAAAAATAAATTAAAATAGGAAACATAAATATTTATATATATATAATATATATATATATATATAATACCTCGGAATAAAATAAGTTAGTTTATTTGTGTGTTGTATGCAGTAGCTCAAGAAAGAAAACAAATTCGATATGAGCTCGGAAAAAATGACCAAATTGATAAGGATTCTCATAGTATAAATTTACAACAAAATTTACATTTGCTAACAGCCTTTCTTAGCTCTAAGGTAAGCTTTCTCAACCAATATCCTGGAAGGATAGCGGCTAATACAAAATTCATTCGTAATAACTAATTTTTTATTATTCTAAATTTATCTTGAAAGAAATCGTAAATATTATTTGGCGGTAAACCAGAGTAAATGAAATTAATATATTAAAATTAAAATGAAAATATGTATATTTAAATGGAGAGAAAAGGTGATGACGTCATCCACAGATTTCGTAAAATGTATATGTCTTTCTGCCCCTAGGTTGTTCTATCGGGTGTGTGTGTGTAGTGTATGAGTATTTTTAAGAGGGGTGCGCACGAAGTCACCTAAAACCAAAAACACGTAACAATAACAACAGCACAAAGCACCTAAAACAGGTACACCCATATACGTAAGTATACATGTACGTGTCGAACATGTGCACCAACAAAATGATAATAAACTACGAAGTAAACCGAAATATTTAGGAGCAAAATAATAGGCTAAAAGGTGCTAAATAAAGAGGCAAAATAAATTAGGAGCCATAGGGAGCCCATATCCTCCATATCCAGTACACAAAACCTGTCCTACTAACGAGAAGACATACATGGAATGTCGTCGATGCAGGAGCTAAGGGAAGATTGAGTCTTGGAGGATAGAGGAAGATTCAGAACAGTGCAAGTCTCGCTGACAGGATTTTGACCCTTCCTGGGAGCGGCTTAAGTTACAAGTATATATATATATATATATATATATATATATATATATAATAATATATATATATATATATATATATCTATCATTATATATATATAATATATATATTATTATATATATATATATTATATATACTGGGAAAAAAGAAAAAAGAGGAGGAGATAATAGATATCATGAAGAGAAGAAGTTAGATGTGTTGGGGATACGGCGGAACATGAGATGAGGGGATGGGAAAGGTAAAGAATTGGAGAAGGATTTGTTTGAGTGTAAATAGTGGAGTGAGAGGAAGGAATAAGAAAAGCATGTGTCGGAATTATAGTGGGAAAAAGACTGTCACCATGTATAGCAGAGAGTAAAAATTATAAATGGGAGGTTGATGATGTGCATGTTGAAGATAGGCCGTATAATGTATAGAATATTCCAGGTATATGCACCACAACAAGGGCACTCAGAAGATGAAAAAACTAGATTATGGAATTGATGGAGAAGAGGTGGGGAGAGGAGGAGGTGGAAGAGGTGCGTGTTTGGAATGGGAGATTTCGACGCTAGAGTAGGAAAGAAAAGAGAGAGATGGAGAGAGTATGGGGACCAAGATGGAGAAGATACAAGAAACATGGAGGGAGAGGCGTTGATTAATTTTTGTGTGAGAAACGATCGAAAAATAATGAACACGTTTTTCAAGCATAGAGAGTCGCATATCTTTACGAGGTATAGATGGAATCAGGTAACGGAACAATTCGATCAAAAATCGGTGATTTTTGATAGTCTCCGATAAAAGGATGATAAAGAATGTAAAGGTGATCCCGGGAGTGTCCTTGGAGGCGGATCATAGACTGTAGGTGGCGGATATGAAGATAAGAGGGGAGGGAAGAGGAAATGAGCAGAAGAGGGCATGATCAGAGTGGAGAAGTTGCAAGAACAAGAAACGAGACGAAAATTTTGAACGGGAAATGCAGAAACTCTAAGAAATGGAGAAGAAAAAATGAAGATTGCAGGATGTCATCAGGGAAGTGGCAGAGGAAACTCTTGGTAAGAGATGGGTAGGAGGTACTAGGAAGAGACATACACCATGGTGAAACGAAGAAAGTATGAAGAAAACACTTAAAAATATTTTAACGAGAGAAAATGAGGAATAAATTGTATGAGAAGAACAGCGGCAGCAAGGAAGGAATGTAAACATGCAAGGAATAGGGCAGAGAGAATAAAGAGGAGAGCAAAAAGATGGAGGGAGGAATGGCAGGAGAAATAACGAAGAGATGTGGCGAAGGGAAGAAAAAGCTATTTAAGATGTCGAAGGGGTATAGAAAACCCAAAAGTGTAACTAGAATTATAGAAGATAAACCGAGAGATTCTTATGAGACCGGAAGAAAGTAATGAAAGATGGACCGAATACTATGAGATCCTGCTAAATGTAGAATACAGAGACCAAGAGGAAGAAGCTGTAGATCTGAGGGAGGAAGCGGAATGGGAGAAAGGCGGAGAGATAACGGTGGAAGGGAATATGAAAGAGGCAAAAAAAGATGAAAGAAGGGCAAGCTCCAAGGGAGGATGGAGTGGCTGTGGAGTTAGTGTTGGAGGAGGAGAGGAGCTGAAGGGGAGAATCATCAGTTTAATGAACAAGTGTTGGAGAGAGGGAAAGGTGCCGGAAAGGTATGGCAAAAAGCAATAGATAATACCGATATTAAAGGAAATGGCGCTGCGGAATGCTGTAATAATTATTGGGGTATCTCACTGTGACGCATCTGACGAAAATATTCGAAATGAATATTGAGAGGAGATTGAGGAGAAGTATGAGCCGAGACTCGGAGAAGAACAATACGGGTATAGAAGGGAAAGAGGAACGACCGGACCTCTTATTCACACTGAAAATGGTCTCGGAGAAGATGCTGGAATATGGCAAGACATTCTTTGTAGCCTTCATGATCTGCAAAAGGCATTCGCTTCGGTGCCAAGGAAAAAGCTCTGGAGAGCTATGGAGAGGATTTATGGAGTGAAGGGGTGATTAAAGAAGGCGAATAGAAAGTATGTATGACAAATGCAGCTTTAATGTTAGAACTGAGTGCGAGAACATAGATGGTTTGGATGTGACAAGGAGTGGAAGCAAGGAAGTGTTTTATCACCACTGCTGTTTATATTATATTTAGACGGGGTGATAAGGAAAGTGAAAGCAAGACTGGGAGAACTTGAAAGGGACAGTAATGCATATGCGACGATCTGGCAGTTGGAGCGGAGTAGATGAGGCGATCGAGAGGTGGAGTTGTTTGCGGAAGGGTTGGAGGAAGCAGGGATGAAGATGGACATACATAAGACAGGGATATTAACAGTAACCGGAGGAAATGAGGAGGGGATGAGAGTGATGGTGAGAGAGGAGGGGTGAAGGCGTAAATACCCTGCAATTTATCTCGGGAATGTTTAAACAGGAAGGGAGGAAGTGGGGAAGAAATTAAAAAAGAATGGGAAAAGTACTGGAGAGAGTGTTTCCCCATTGATTGAGAGACAGAAACATCGGATAGAGGTTAAAAAGTGATTTTTAAACAGCATACTGAACTCCGACGCTGTACGGAGCGGAAACATGGACGACAACGAGAAGAGAGGAGAGTAGAACACAAGCGGCGGAGATGAGGATATTAAGAATATGATTGGAAAGGTAGTTAGAGAGACAGAATAGAGAATAGTATTATAGAAGATATAGGGTGAAGACAGATGACCACTGAAGATGGATGTGGGAGATTGAGATGGTGGGGACATCTGGAAAGGATGGAGCAGGAGCAGAGGCGAGAAGAAAGAATGGGAATGGAGAAGAAAGTCGGATGAAGAAGAAGGGGAAGACGAAGAAGAGATGGGCGGAATAGTGAGGACTCTCTGGAAAGATGTCAGCTACCAAATCTGAGAGCGCTGAAGGAGAAGAGGAATAGTGCAAGCAAATAAAAATCTTGAGATCGAAGCTTGAAACTGTCAGGTTTTAGATTAATTCCTGGGAAAGGCAAGAAGAGAAAGAAATTATAGTATATAATATATAATATATAATGATAATATATATAAATATATATATGATATATATATATAGGTATATATATAGTATAGTAGTAGTACTATATATATAGTAGATATATATAATAATATATATACATAGTAATATGATAATAATATATATATATATATATATACTATATAGATATACGGGGGTGACGTAAAGAAATTGAATGTTGGAGATTTTGCCAACGGAACCCACAAAGTGATTAGCCTCTTCGCAGACTCAAGGTAGTTAAATTGTCAGTACGATTGAATCATGAAAAGACGTACCACTGTCTGCACAGAGTCACAAAAAAACGTCGTTTTTTGGGCTGACTAGTGGCCCCTTTAGGCGTATCTCGTCAGCGGAGAACACACACATTCATTATTCTTATGATTATGTCCAAATTAACAGCAATATATTGTAACAAAATTTTTCTAATATATTTATAAGTATCTACTTCTATGTAGAACCCAGCTATATAACACCCATTCATCAATTATATAGTATCACATTTTAATGTAAATTTAGATTTAAGGAGAGCTTTTTCTTATTTCTTTTGTTGTTAATTTCACATCTAAATTTACCGAAACCAATAACTTGTAGTGTATTATAATTAATTTTTTCACAGATTAAAATAAAATAGAAAAGAAATGGCTTCCACCTCTGCCTTAAGAAGCAGAACCAAAGATAAAAATGTTCTAATTTAAGGTCTATCCGCTAACCAATAAACCGGTTGTAAATTGCCTCCACTCAGTAGTTATTTTAGCCACTGTTCTACAAATTGCGTATGGTGAATTGAATCTAAGTAAGAGTCAGACTAAGAGAATTAACATACCAGAAGTTTTATTTAGTTTTCTGGGGAAAGCTCGGATTCACTACAAAACATTGTTAGAAGAGGCATTCTCTAAATAGAGAAACGCCAACGCCAGTAGTAGGAGAATGTATACAAAAAGACATGTATAACGTATTTTTATTAATATAATATTAATATGATAGTATATATAGTATATATATAATAATAAACAATCAGAAGATGCAAAAGAATAAACAAAATAAAGAGTTCGCCTCAAAGGGAGATGATATCTTTGATATCGCCCATCAAGATGCCTTGGCCATGATAAAATCAGAAGAGACAATTAGTGTTCCTTGAAACAAGACAGGGTACAAGCCAGTCTTCTATGCTTGGAGTTGATTCTGAAGTAGCTAGAGCTGGAAAGTAAAGTATTAGCTTTGAATAGAAAAACTACAAAAGGAAACTTGCGAAATGAATCGAGCAAATTCACTTGTTCAAGTTTACAGAGACCAAACCAACAAACTTGCACACACACGACTAATAAACAGACGTAACTTTAACTATTTTCATAATTAAATTGGTCCTTTACTTTCTCTTGTTCATAGAGACGATGAGAAGAAGTTGAGGAACAGCATGATTCATGAATGAGTACAATACACATTAGCGATAAAGATATCTGAGTAGGATGTGGGCCAATGGCGTTGGTACTTCTCCAAAGGAAACCGGAGAACTTCCGACTATCTCAGAGCAAAATAGGAGAAGCGTGGCGTTTTGAAATTTTAAGCCATGAAGCCTATCTCTATGTGTTGGATCGGTAACGTATCTGACATGAAATGCGACACGAATACTCATAGCTACTATAGAAGCACTTGGGGAGAATCCTGAGAAGTTCAAAGTGCTGTCAAAAACCACCATCCATGAAAGGCGAAAAGTCTTCAGAGAAAAATACACCGAGAAGATCTTGGAATGGAACGAATTTATATACCAGAGAAGGAAGCTGTTGTAGTTCATTGGGACGGAAAACTTCTACCAGACGTTCTAAAGACAGAGCAGAAAGAACGAATAGCTGTTGTAATTTCTTATGGTGAAAATGAACAACTGTTAGGAGTTCCTATAGCAGAGACAAGCACTGGTGAAGAACAAGCCCTGGCTTGAGTGTCTCGAGGAATGGGGTATCTCCATACTATCAAAGCATGTGTTTCGACACACTGCATCCAAACACAGGACAGGGCTTCAAAGGGGCGTGTACAATTTGGAAAACGGATCTTGGGTAGAGGAGCTGCTTTACCTAGCTTGCCGCCGCCATATTCTTGAAGTCATGTTGAGAGGTGTTTTCGAATGTAAGTTCGGATCAACAACTGCGCCTCAATCCGATATATTAAAGAGATCCCAAAATTCATGGGCGAAGCTCAACAAGAAACTATATGACTCGGGTATCATCAAGCCGAAATTGGTGAAAGACATCTACGTCTGAAGGTAATGCCACATAACTGCGGATGGTAACACTACAACACGGAATCACAACCAAGAGACGATTACAAGGAGCTCCAATTGGTATTGGTGTTGGTAGGAGCAATGAATGGAACGGAAGTGGAATTAAATCTCCAGGTGCCATCAGTCATGCCAGGATAAGGCCATCCCATCTATTGTCTGAAGATATTTCCATTCCGCAGACAATTCAAACTGAGTCATGAAAAACACGTGCCGTTAGAAAGCTGTTTGTTTTTCTTCGTTAGAGTGTATTTGTAAAGCTTGGGTTCAATGCCACAAAGCACCACTTTGCTCCCAGGTAAGACTTTGATTCTTGCAAGTTTGTTGAATATTCAGGAGAATTGACAAAGATATTTGAGAAGCTCTGGTGAAATCTCAAACCATTTGTGATATTTCAATGCAAGATTGGTAGCCTCGTGTTCTTTGAATCCCTCAATTTCAGACGAAGAAAATAAATCGGAAACAGGCGAACAAAGTCCCTAATGACACCTGAGAACTTTGTTGCTGTTAATATATAGGATTATAATAGTATATATATATATAATATATAAAAAATAGATAATAATATAATATACATACATATATACAATTATATAATATATATATTATATATATTAATAATTATATATAATATAATAGATATATAATTATATAATATTAGATTTATACATATATATATATAATATATATAATTAAATAATATATATTATATTATAATAATATGTATATAATATATATATATTATAGTATATTATATATATATATATATATATATATATATAAAAAATAATATTATATAAATATAAATATATATATATATAATGGTATGTATATAATATATAGTAATATAATAAAATAATATATAATATTAATATATATATAAATAAATTATATATAATATAATATATGTATATAATAAATAACGATTATATTTTATAATATGATAATATATATAATAAAATATAAATATATATAATATATATAATGTATAGTATTATATATATATATAGTAATATATAAGTATTATAAATAAATATATATATATATATGAGTATATATATAGTAGTATAATAAGTCAACATAGCATAATATATATAAATAACAGTATGTATATATAAGTATATACTATATATATAAAAGTATAATATATTATATAATAAAATATATATTATATAATTATATATAGTATATAAAATAAAATAATATAGATATATAATTATTATATAAATATGTAATTATAATAATAAGTATATAGAGTGTTGTAGGTATATCACTATCAGTAATATTAATATATAATAATTAATATAATAATAATTCTAATACATATATATATAAAGAATATATATAATATGTGAATGTATATAGAGTATAATATAAAAGAACAAAATAAGCATAATATAGTATGTAGTATAAAGTATAGAATATACTGTGTCGGTTGTGCTGTTACAAATCACAAAAAAAGTTCATTTATGTACATTTCGCAGTATGAATGATAACCAATAAAGAGAAAAATAATCGATACATGTAGCAAAGAATATCCGACAGTTCCAGAACACTCAGAAGGACAAGAATCGCGTTAATTTTACAGAAAATCAGTATATAATGAGGGTATTGGGCTGTTTCAGACGTTTGACATTAACTGTGTGTAGTTGGAAAAATGAGCAAGTTATTGGCGAGCATGACGGAGAACGTTCCAAGACTCGAGATTCGGGCCTCGTGATTGATTTGAATGGGTCAAATATTGAAAATTGTCATTTAAGGATAGGGTGATCTTCTGAAATGCGTGTTCTGGATGATGGATGTTTCAGGGTAACTAAATGGGAGACCCTTATGGATGAATCCTGTCAACAAGCTGAAAGTAAAGTTTTCCTATATATAGCAGGTCAGGCAAGTCTGCGCACTCCAGATTATAGATACCAAAGGGGCGTAGCATAGGGGAGGCGTTCCTGAGGTGAAAGGGTTGGATCGAATGAAAATCTATCTTCAATATGTATAAGCTAAAATCAGTATCTCTTAAGTGATTTTGTAGGTCAGTAGTTAGAACCTAAAGACTTAAAAACGGAAGTTAAGAAATAATTACTGAAATGTAGGTGGTCTTGGAACGAAAAATATTGTTAAGTCTGTTTTGTCAGTTCATAATGAATTGTATTTAAGTTTTAATTCCTTCTCGAATCTGAGGTTTCCTATTCTTTTTTCCTTTCTTTTCATTTATAATTTTATATTTTTGCAAGAAAAACTTTATTGGTCATTCTAATTACGTTTAAATTTGGGTCAATTTTTTTTTTGGTTTGTTAACCGACTTGTCTATTTTCTTTTCCTTTCAACAAAGTGTTAATGACCTTTTTCTCACCTCATTCTACTCTATCTATTCCATTTTCCCCCATCTTAAGTCATCCTTTCCTCATTACTTCTGCCTCACCTCCCCTTCATCCTTCTATTCTTCTGCTCACAATTCGGCAGCTTTTCTGCCCCCGTAACTTACAACTTCATCTTTTTCTCATTGCGGTTCTTACCGAATACTTCACTTTTTTCATCTTGTGAAGTTCCATTGCCCATAAATAGAGGACATTTGCCGAGTTCAGAACACTATTCGAAGCCCATTAAATTTGAGAACCAACGAAATTACCGATCTTGATGATTGGGAGTGATTTTATAACATCCAAATTTTAAACTTTTGATGCCCAATGCTGTATCAATTCCACACGACAGTGTTTCTCTCTCCCCTCCTCTCCCTCTCCTCTCTCGCTCTCTCTCTCTCTCTCAGTCTCATAATATATATATAATATTATATATAATATTAATATATATATAGATTGAATATATATATCATAATATATAAAAAATTAATATTATATAATAATATATGAGAAAAGAATGTCTTTGGCATGTCAGCATAAATATTTGATTGGCTTTCAAAGACCCTTTCAATACTGATAAAAGTTGATCTGTAAAGGTATGTTATCACCAAGTCTTCGCTCAATCCTGCATATTCAAGCTTTCCTTCATAACTTAGACAGAACTCACAAACTAATATATAATATATCTATATATATAGATATATGTGTATAGAATATATATAATATATATAAAATTATTATTATATTAAGGTATAAAGTATATTGATATAATATATTACATATATATATATATATATATAATATTATATAATATATTATATATATAATAAAAATAAAATAAGTGATATATATATAATATAATACATAATAAATATAGTGATCTTAAACCTTTTTCTCATCATAAAATCATCTATATCCTTTGGGCAATTGAGATATATTAAATGAGCGAAGTTTTTTATTTTTTTTCCTAAAAAGGAGCCTCGCAGGAACCTCAACTGGCATAAGCCGCATTTCAAGGGAGGTTAATCTTCTCCCTGGGGTCTGTACTGTCTTCGTTTTCGTCTCTAGGTAAAATATGGCTAATCCTAGGATCCGGGAAGGACGGGAAAAAGAATTCGGGCCTTTTTTTGCTTTGCGAAGTAGCTGTCGCCAACCCATATAACGGTGGCTGGCGCCTTTTATATCCATAAAGACTAATCAAAAGTTATCCCTTTTTAATTGGCTCAAAATATTTGTTTTCAGAGTCTGAACTGGGTAATTTCTGCTGGTTCTCTGGCCGTTTTCAAAACTTAAAGACATAACCTTTCTCTTCTCTCTCGTTCTCTGCTCTTGTGAATGTCAGCAGAGCTACACACCAACCGGTACCGTTGGAAGTAAAATCGGAAAGATACCTGCTCAAG
>JABUQX010078362.1:0-25000 GCA_015478945.1 Trachelipus rathkii
ATTGATAATCTCTCGCGGGGTTGAGGGGAATTTCATGACAACCTTAATTTGTATGTCTCGTTCTTAGGTCCCAGGTTGGAATCTACATCGTCCCAGTTTTGGAACTTGAGTTGACAGCGTGCCGAAGATATATACAGATTCTGTTTCCCATCCTTTCACGGATAAGGGGGTTCCGCAACGGACAGCACCAGTGCTATAGAAGATTCTGAGACACCTTTCTAAAGATGACAGCACCTCCTAAGGTATAGCAACACATCGTTGTATCCTTTTTATAAAGTATAGAGTAACAAAAATTCAGATAAGGTGTTGCTTCTAAAAACCAGATCATAACTTTCATCTTTTTATCTCGGCATAATCCAACTTCAATATTGCCACAATTTGCTAATTAGCAGCTGAAGAAACACTTCGATTAAGTATTCAAGAATTGACAAGTATTCATTCGAGATAGATTGAAATAGATGGGAATTGAATTGGTATTATTAGAATAAAATCAGTACTATTCAAATTCAAATTCAAGTTCATTTAAAAATCCAAAGATTGTATTGTTTATATATTTCTTGAATATAGAGTTTTTCTAGATATATGGAATAATGGATTAATATTATTTAAATGTAAAATTTTCTTGAAGATAATAAATATAAAATTACTGTACCTAAGAAAAAATTTTTTTACTATACAATTTTCATTTATATACGATTTCCGTTAAGAATATATTAATAGTAGGATTTACATCTAAAAAGTCTCTTTAATAAAACAAAAATATTATTTATTTTCAAATATAAAATATTGTTCTTTAAATATAAAAATTTTTTCTGAAAAATACAAAAATAATAAATATAAAATTTTCTTACAAATGAAAGTTTCTATTAAATATTAATCAATATTCTTTATAAATAAAGATTTTTTTAAAGTCTTGATTTTATTAATTCTATTTTTATCTATATCTTTTATATTATTTATTATTTTTTTTCGTATTTATTATCTTTATTAATCATAAATTTTTTTTTCCTATTGATATATATATATATATATTATGTATACATATATATATATATATATATATATATATATTTAAGCATTATCAATACTATTTATTTAATTAAAATTGGAGAGTTTGACTGTGTGTACATATAAATATGTTTTGTTTTGTTATTTATTAAAAGCAATTTCCTGTGTATGATTTTTTTTGTCAATGCAGCGGAAAGGTGATTTGTAAGTTGGTTAAAAGTATAAAGTAAATCAAAGATTGGTAAAGAAGAGGAATAGAGTGAGTATTCACCCAATCAGTGTTGCTGTTGTATCTGTAATTCTGACAACATATTGGATGCATATTTTTCGTGGGGTTTAGAACAATTTAATTCAATCTCCTACTTTTGATAGATAAATCCTCATAATAATCAGAAGTTGCTGGAACTACAATTAGCTGAACATCACAAAAACAACATTGAAAGGTATCCAAAGAGCCAGAAGTTTGAAAGGGAACAACTTTAGCAAGATTTAGAGACTTCCACTGCCAAAAATATAAACTCCACCAACGGAAGACGTCAGCCCGGAATCGTTAAACACCTCAACGTAGTGGTTGACCCTTCTGAGAAAGGATTGTACCTCATCAAGACTTACAGGTGAGGTGACCTTCTATTGTGGTGGGGATCAAAAACCTACCACATAAAGTGGTAGCAGAGCGTAGTTGTTTCTTCTAGGAATACTACTGGCTCTGCAGCTGAGTGTTGACAAAGTGTCACTCAGTCTCCACTATCGTCCCACAATCATGACCGACGGAATGAATGATTTAATAGGTGACGGAGAGACCGAAGATGGGAAAACACCACCACTTGATTCCGTCCCCCTTCCACCGAATCCAACTAATATGCAGTCCAGTGTTGTCACTTCAGAACCTGAAAATCAAAGAGCGACGCAAGGTCCGACGGTAGTTACCGTTGATGCTCAGTTCTTTCAATCAGTGTTGCAACAGAACACCAAGCTGATGGAAAAAATGACTGCCTTGATATCCGCAATGGAAGTAGATAAGAAGCCTAAGAAAATGATTCCTTTGGGCAAATTTAAGATCGAGACTGGGGAAACAATGGTCCAGTTTTTCGACAGATTCGAGCAGTTTTGTGCTGTTCAATACCCCGGATCAACAGAAGGAATGGTGGCCTTATTGGGAAGCCATCTCCTGGGTTCTGCTTTGGAGGCTTATAATATAGTCGCCGCGACATCTGCCGAATATCCCTTTGTGAAGTCCCAACTTTTGCAGTGGTTCAGGGAACATTTGAAGAAGAAAGTAAATACAGAAACTAACGAGTTTACGAAAGCAGAAATGAAAGAAGGAGAAGATGTGCCATTGTTCGCTTTGCGATTGTTGGGGTTGGCGCAGAGAGCATTTCAAGGGAATGACGTAAAGAGAATGCCCATGGTACGAGAAAAATTATTAGATAGTGTGCCTGAAGTGGTCAAGACAAGAGTGGAAGATTCATTAATGGGAGTAGAAGTTACTCAAGGTTCATTAATTCCTTGGGAGCAATTAGTTATTATGGTGGACAAGGTGTACCGAGGAAATAAGAAGAAAGAAAATCCGAATGTTGAAGTAGTCGATTTGACTCGGTCATTACAAATGTCCACCATCCCCACGCAACAACATCAAATGGCACAACCCACGTATGGTAACTATGAGGGATTGTGTTGTTGCCGACAGATGCAAACACAACCCCAGCTTAGAGCTGTAACATCTCAAAGAAACAATCCGGCTGCTCAAAATGCAACCCCAATACCATCAAGTAATTATGGGCCACCAAGATATGAGGGGCCCCCCCACCCCCAAGAAAAAAATTTAAAATGAACAAGGCCGCAATCTGTGAATATCGAAGCGGGCAGAGAAATTATCAACAAAGAAACCAAAAGGCTCCCCGCAGTTGCAACCTGCCAACCATTACGATGAATAACGTGGACATGCGCGGTCGCTGACATAACGCGATATGTGTAAGAGTGGTAAACGAGTCATCGTCATAGAGGACAACAAGAGCGTGTTGAACAATGCTATACGAGTGCTGAATATAGCTTAATTATACAGCGATGGCGGACATTTGTAGGGGATTGTCCCAATGGTCGAAGCCAAACTCCGGCACCACCAAGAATAACGTGTCCTTTTTGTCAAAATGAACATTTAGGAAAAGATTGCCCACGAAGATCGGGAAACGGGGGAGCTCTGGCATGGAAGACCTCATGCCAGAAGCCGCAGCAACAGCAGAAGTAATAGAAGAATATGAAGTGGGAGCTTGGGGAATTGATGTTGAGGAGGATGATCCTGGAGAGTCGCAGGAGATTCCTCGCAAAATTTTTCAACAAACGACATCGGTTCAAGTACCCCCAATAACAATCTTTGAGAACTCACAAGGGCAGAATCAATTGCAGCAGGTATCTGTAATGGTTACAGTTAGTGAGAAAAACGTTTCCTCAGAGAATAATAATGACCAAGTAGTGGAGAATTCCCCAGCCGTATCTGAGATAAATCATGAAAACGAAAAAGAACCAGTAGTCGTAAAAGAAAACAGGAATGAAACCAAAGGGGAAGATGAGAGCTTAGAGAACATCATTCATTATCATATTATACGGGCTCCTGCAAAGACCTTGATTTTACAAGTAACAATAGTGGATCAACCACCTATGGAGCCTCTTACAGCATTCGTAGATACAGGAGCAGAAGTGGCCTAATATCGGCTAGCTGTTTCCATCTGTTAGACAAAAAGAAAAGTCCAATCTTGCCCACCGCTTTTCGAGGCGTGACTGGAATAGGAAGTGTCCGATTTCCAGTTCTAGGGGAAATAATGATCGCATTACGTTTATCCACCAATTATGTTCTGAAGCCGGGTCGATTTGTCGTCGTCCCAGATCAGTTGTCCGAATACGACTTGGTTTTAGGATATGACATCCTCAATCAAGAACATCTTTTGCCTGATCTGTATCATAAAGAATTAGTAATCCGACGCGGGAATTATGTACAGACAGTAGCGGTGGATATGAGACAAGGTTTACCAAGGGAAGAGACCTGTGCCTTGGTGAGAGCTGTGAGTTGCACGCAGCGGTGTATGTGTGGTAGAAATTGAAGAAAAGGACGCCAATTTCTATAAACAACCGTTCTGGTGGAGGCTTTGGCGGGATTTTGTCAAAAGATTATCAAATTTGAAACATGTCCTTAGTGAATTTTTCGGCGATAAAGCTAGTAATAATTCGCAAAATCATGGTGAAAACAACAAGATATTTAAGAAGGAACAATTGTATCGGACAATTATGAAGAAATTATACGTGGAGGAATCCCACTGTGATGTAGTCGAATAAATGAGCAAATTCTAATGAATACTCGAATGGACTGCCTGGAGGCACTTAGTTCGCGCTTAGATTGAATGAGGCGGTTTTAACGGCGGATCAAAGGAATCAGGTTATTGAATTATTGATGCGTTATCCGTCTCGAGTTTGGGAGATTCTGACGTGGGCTGCACAAATGTCATTAAACATAAGATTGAGACCCTGACTGAGGATCCGGTGCAAGTGCCAGTCAGACGGCTACAAGGCCCCATGCTCAGAGAAATCGAGGCAGATTGCAAGAAATTGGAAAATGAAGGAATCATCCAGAGGAGCAAGTCCCCATACTCAGCCCCAGTGGTACCCATTAGAAAGAAAGATGGTTCAATCAGATTGTGTATTGACTACCGGGAATTGAAAAAAATCACAAAGGGAGATAGTTTTCCTATCCCAAATCTGATTGATATGTTGTTTAGTCTCCAAGGCAGAAAATATTTTACAACAATAGATTTAATCAAAGGTTATTATCAGGTGGAAATGGAGGAGACCAGCATTGAGAAAACAGCTTTCACCACTCCGTTGTCATTGGGAATTCTTACGTATGCCGTTTGGAGTGAAAAACGGCCGGCCACTTCCCAACGAGATGAGATTTGCTCTGTCGCGATATACCCTGGAAACGAGTGTAGGTTAGGCCAAAACAAGTCCTCATGGATCGTTGAAGAGCATCTGGAGATCTTGGAAAAGGTATTATCGGCATTTGAAGAAACTGGGTTCAAAATAAAACCCGCTAAAACTTTCCTTCTGAGAAAGGAAGTTCAATATTTGGGTCATCGCGTATCTGAACACGGTATGATCCCCTTAGAAAACAATTTGCAAGGAATAATGCAGTTTCCTGTACCAACCACCGTCAGGAAGTTGCGGCAGTTTCTGGGCATGGTCAACTTTTATAGGCGTCACATCGCCCATTGCTCAGAGATTGCCAAACCACTTTTTGATTTGTTAAGTAATAAAACTTTGAAATGGACAGAGCCATGCCAGAGCGCATTTGAGGCTTTGAAGGAAGCTTTAACATCACCGCAGATCCTGTCGTATCCAGATAGATCGGAAAAAGCCACCCCATTATTGTTGTATGTGGATGCCTCAGACATCGGGGCAGGAGCGTGTCTGTCCCAGATCCAAACCGGGGAAGAACGTCCTATAGCTTTCATCTCCACAACGTTTAACAAAGCCGAACAACGCTATAGTACAACAGAAAAGGAAGTTGCTGCAATACGATGGGCTGTGAAGGCATTAAAACCTTTCCTTTACGGAATAAAAGTAGTAATTTACACAGATCATCAGCCACTTTTATATTTGCATAGTATGCCGTTAGTAAACGCACGTGTAGCTCGCACGCTGGAGGAAATCAATGATATAGACTACGAATTAAGATATATTCCGGGAAAAGAAAACATAGTGGCTGATGCCTTGTCTCGGTCACCAATCGGTGAAACATCAGATGAACAGGAGTCCTATCTGGTTAATACCCTTCCCGGAGGGTTTTCTGAAGTTAAAATTCCTGGAGGGGGTGACTCTCTGTTCCAAGCTTGCTCATTGGCTTTATATGGTTCAATCGAACATCATCTAAAAATAAGGCAAGAAGTGGTTAAAGAAATTTTGGAAAATAGAGGTGAGTATGGATTACCATCTGGTCGAGATGCTAGGCAAGTAACTAAGCAATTACATCTTATGAGACAATTGGGTCAGTTTCCAATGACACAGGCGATAATGGCCTTTGCAAAGTTGCACCAATTGCAGGTTTGGGTGTACTATGGAGACTCAAAGCCATTAAAATTCGGGAAAGATACTGCAAAGAATATTTGCCATATCTTATGTTGTGGTGGAGTGCATTATAATCTTTTGTTGCCACAGCAAATGCAAATAAATAAAGACTATGAAACAGCAAGTGCTAACTTGGTAACACCGGAAGCATTCCCGGAGTGGACGTTGTTGGATGAATCGATGGAAGAATCGGGTGTTTCGGAAGAAGTACCGCCAGTTATCATTGAAAGAATTGCCAAAAATCCTCAAAACACCGGTGGGGAGGTGGAGAGAGATTCGGGATATCCTAGGATACATCAGATAGTAATAGATCAAGATAATATAATAGATCCCTTGGAAATTGAACATGACGATATTGATAAGTTACAAAGATCAGACTACCTATTAAGACGTTTAAAAAGAGCCATAGTACAAAACTTGGCATAAGTTAGAAGAGGCGAGCTCTCCATCGAACTTTGCGCGTGTTCAGAAGCTATAAGGCTAGTGTGAATTGCAGAGAGATACTGGTGTAGTAGCCGTCTCGTAGAGTGACTATACAGGGAGGTTTCGCGTTAATCTGTCCACATTATTATTTCAGCGCGGACGAATCACGCAATAAAAACACATTGGAGAAATACTGTCCGATGCCATCACTCCGAAAACAAAATTACATTCTCTGCTTATAAATTGGATATGGCACCCAAAAATAACAGCCATTTGCAATGATATCGCCACCACCTGTTATAAGTGTCAAGCATGTAAGAAGTGCCAAGCATGTAAGATCTCTAATATCCTATACGTTCCGCCAACATTAAAAATAATCACTACAAGACCCTTTGAATTGGTGCCGATGGATCTGATACAATTCCCTTGCTCAGCGCAAGGTAATAATTATGCTTTGGTGAGGGTAGACCATTACACAACATGGGTGCTGCTTGTTCCTCTGCGGAATAAACAAAGTATCAGCGTAGCCAACGCATTTCAACTCGAATTTTTGCATTCTACAAAAGTTACCGAACGACTTCTTAACAGATAAGGCAGAGAGCATTTAAGGGACACTCGAATCACACGAGAGAGTGTGAGAGAGAGAGAGAGCAGATGTACGATACGTTACTGATATATCCAACATAGTGTAGACAAGATCTACGACATGAAAACGACCGCGAAGGATGTGAGAGAGTGATCGAGAACCTTAGTATAACAGTAAATAACCTGAGAGAGCGTCTAGATGAGAGTAGGTTACTTATAACAGAGAGTTTTTACTGGTTACATCACAACTATTCAGAGACTAACAGAACTCCCTGTGAAAATATACTAAAAAGGGCGCATGAATTACATACCGGACTTCCCTTGCCTGTTGAGGAAGAACGTTGGTCAGATAGTCACGAGAGATTTGTTCCTTATGAATTACATCAGATGGGTGGGATTAAGTTCATCTTCCGCGAAACCTGACTGTAAATATAATTTCATCCAAGATATTAGTGGCCCTGATGAAAATCATCAGAAATGACAAACAAGGTCACCTGTAACAAGTAAAATCCTCAGCGAACGGGAAAGCAATATAAAATGCTTACTAAGGCAAATTAGAATATGGAAAATGCCCCCTGATTATTTGATGAATAATCCGACCCAAAGATATGCGTTAAATGAAGATCGAGAACAATGTTATATGATTGAAGATAACGTTGAGGAACGTTTTCAATACTATGAAGTGGAGGTTACCAAGTAACTGGAACTGACGAAAATAAATGATTTGATAAGATTAAACGACGACGATGACCGATGTTCATTGTAGGATTCACATTGATGAAGAAATATAGCTAACATTAAGGAAAATTTGAGGGAACTGTTAAAAGAACAGAAAGATTAATTTAAGGTTTAGAGATCTGCTCTATAAGGAAATAGGAAGTAAGCAGTTAGAAATAGATAGTACGGTAGGATCTGCTAGTATAGCTCATCAGGAGGAAGAACCAGTGAATGAATATTTAGCGTGGGACTCCTCTGATTTGATAGCGGAGGCCGAATTCCGATGGGAGTCTATGCAAGCTCCCCCAGGAAATTTGAGGGAATCTTACCCCACGGACAAAACTTTTGAAGAACGCATTCAAGCGTATTCGACTCCCATAGTGGGAATACCACTAACTGAAGAAGCCGAAATAGAGGCATATTTGAATAATGAACAAAGTGAAGAAGATCAGCAGATGTTTTCTGGTGAACGGTCATTTGAAGGTTTTGAGGACGTGGATAATTTAGTAATTGAAAGACTAACGGAGCTTACGTCTAAAAGAGAAGGCAATACTCGTCCTTATACTCGGTCGCGAGGGCCTTGTCAGGACTTACCAATCGTCTTTCCCTTCATGATAGAAAGAAGGGCCCGAAATACAAAGAAAAATTAAAATGAAAAAAAAATAAACTAGAAATAACATTTTTTATAATTAATGGTAAAAGAAATATTAAGAAAGTAAATTTATTTAGCATTAAAAACCTATAAAAGTTAAGAGAGTTTAAAATTAACTGTCGTATTTTTTTTATTTTTTTCAGATTCTGGTGATAGGGCATTCCTGGGTCGAAGATGTAAAACGGGCGTACACCCCAGAACTACTACCAGGTGCAGAAGTGAAGTTTGAGGTTTACCCGGGAAAAGGGTTGGATTTCTTTCACGATTTGATAGATATGATTGTTAAGCCCTACCACACACATTTATTGATCTTTACGATCATTCCCGAGGCTTATAAGAGGATTTTCTTGCGAGACCCAAACTCACGTGAAGGACCAGGGCGTTACTGGATTACAGTGGCCAACTTCAGTTACGAGAATGAACGATTCGCACGACGCTTTTCGCGTTTCGTAGAGAAGTGCGAACGTCTCAATTCACAAATGAAGGTGATATTAATGATTCCCCCATTCCTGGATCTGGTTGAGTACAACCGTCAACTGGTCCAAAGTTATCCACTAGAGGTTCAAGACCGATACAATCGGGCTCCCGAATATGCAGATCATATCTTGAATAAAGAGGCCACCCAAATGCATATGCATATTAGGCAGTTGCGAACCTCGGAAATCACATGGCATCGGAAGGACTCATACCCGGTTATGTATGCTGTCTGGGATATGTATGGCATGAGGGCCAAGAGTAGGCAATTTTGGGGAGGACACATAAACACATTGGGGGGGCGGAGTTTTCTACGGGACGGATTACATCCGACCCGTGCGCTAAGCAGGAAAATTTTTAAGAAAATGAGGTCGTCGGGAAGTTTTGGGGAAGAAATGAGGATAACAATAATACCGTCAGAGACATCAGAGACAGAAGAAGAGGTACCGCCTGTAGTCGATGAGACCACCACACTAGACAGTGAAAGTGTGGACAATGTACGGGTTCCCCTAGAAGAGATGGTCATTGTCAGTGACGCTAGTGGAGAAGAAGGAGGGCGAAGTGTCATTCACAGGACACGGCCTGTAACACCGCCAATGGCCACTCCCGATGCAACTACTTCCACCATTCAACCTAATCCAGTTACCCCAGAGGCCGAGATGGTAACGTCTACGCCTCGTCCTCGACAGCATTCCCCAATAAGGTTTGGGGACATTGACCCTCTCACGCTGAGTGGAACAACAGATGTAGTAGTGCAGCGGCGAAGTCGGTCTGTTGTTCAAAGGAGGGAAAGGCCCACGCCTTATCAGCGAACTATCAGTACCCGACCACAACGGTCCGAGTCTGTGGCTCCAAGATCAGATGCCCCAGCACCGGTAACTATTGTGACCTCGAGACAAAGGGTACAAGGACCAACGATCCCAACATTGAGGCCTACAGCCATAGGAGGAGTGGGGGACGTCCAGACTGAGTTTGAGCGAAGAGTACAAGATTTTTTAGTACATACTCAAGGGTTCTTTTCAGTATTCGGGCAAACTATAACTTTAGATGAACTGAAGAGGCGTATGCGTCAAGTACTTGACGCATAGACGCTAAGTCTCCTCTTCAATTTTAGAAAAAGAAGTAATTTTTTTTATTCCTATGAAGGAAAGTTATACAAAGAAAGTTTAATTTATTTTTTTTTGATTTTTGACAGAAAATTTTGAAAAGGTTGTGTTTTGTTTAGATTTTGTTTAGATTTATGAAAATTTTGAAAAAGAAAGAGAACATTGATATAAAGCCTAATGTTGATTTTCTTGAAATGAAATAAGTTTTGAAAAAAAGTAAGAAAAGTTTATTTTGATTTTGTGAGGCTATGAAAAAAGTTGATTGGATTAACAGGAATTTAAAGGAGTTTTATTTTTTTTGATTTTTTTTGAGGAAATATAAGATTTGATTGAATAATGGAAAGTTCTGAAAGGAAAAAAAAAGATTTTGAATTATACAATGAGAAAAATGTTAAAGAAAATGTTAGAAAAAAACAAACAAACAAACAATCACAACACAAATAATGAAAGAAATTCCTAGTGCGTCAATGCTGGTATTGACGGGTGGGGAGGAATGAAGTGGATTCACATACTTTTGTCTTTCCCCATCCTAACAGCTAGGTAATATTTAAAAAGTATATTCTCAAAAGATTATTCATCAAGAAGGAAAATTATATTAACAACATTCTCAAATAGAATTGACGCCGTTCGAGAATTTCCAGAAGTCGGGACATTGAATCCGTGTCCCTGATACAGGGTGATTATTCACTTTAGTTGTTTTTTTGCCTGGGTTGGTAGAAGCATTGCCTTGAGAGATTTAGAATTAACGTAGTGGGGTTAAAAATAAATTTATGATTAAGTAAATGTATTAAGTAAATGTAAGATATTGTATAAATTAGTAAGCCTTGATGTTGTTTGTTGTTTTGAGATTAAAAGTTGAAGTTTGCATTGCTTCTTGTTATCTTGTAAATTAATTTATAAATAATGGGATTCAGACCTATATTAGAGTAAAGTACTGTATTGCATTTTTGTTTGAAGTCTGAATTGTCGAGTAATTGATAATCTCTCGCGGGGTTGAGGGGAATTTCATGACAACCTTAATTTGTATGTCTCGTTCTTAGGTCCCAGGTTGGAATCTACATCGTCCCAGCTTTGGAACTTGAGTTGACAGCGTGCCGAAGATATATACAGATTCTGTTTCCCATCCTTTCACGGATAAGGGGGTTCCGCAACGGACAGCACCAGTGCTATAGAAGATTCTGAGACACCTTTCTAAAGATGACAGCACCTCCTAAGGTATAGCAACACATCGTTGTATCCTTTTTATAAAGTATAGAGTAACAAAAATTCAGATAAGGTGTTGCTTCTAAAAACCAGATCATAACTTTCATCTTTTTATCTCGGCATAATCCAACTTCAATATTGCCACAATTTGCTAATTAGCAGCTGAAGAAACACTTCGATTAAGTATTCAAGAATTGACAAGTATTCATTCGAGATAGATTGAAATAGATGGGAATTGAATTGGTATTATTAGAATAAAATCAGTACTATTCAAATTCAAATTCAAGTTCATTTAAAAATCCAAAGATTGTATTGTTTATATATTTCTTGAATATAGAGTTTTTCTAGATATATGGAATAATGGATTAATATTATTTAAATGTAAAATTTTCTTGAAGATAATAAATATAAAATTACTGTACCTAAGAAAAAAATTTTTTACTATACAATTTTCATTTATATACGATTTCCGTTAAGAATATATTAATAGTAGGATTTACATCTAAAAAAAGTCTTTAATAAAACAAAAATATTATTTATTTTCAAATATAAAATAGTGTTCTTTAAATATAAATTTTTTTTTGAAAAATACAAAAATAATAAATATAAAATTTTCTTACAAATGAAAGTTTCTATTAAATATTAATCAATATTCTTTATAAATAAAGATTTTTTTTAAAGTCTTGATTTTATTAATTCTATTATTTATCTATGAATCTTTTATATTATTTTAATTATTTTTTTTCGTATTTATTATTTTTTATTAATCATAAAATTTTTTTTTTTTACTTGATATTTATATTATAGAATGTTTACATAAATAAATATATATTATATTTAAGCATTATCAATACTATTGTTTAATTAAAATTGAGAGTTTGACTTTGTGTACTATAAATAGTTTTTTTGTTAATTTATTAAAACAATTTTTCTGTGTATGATTTTTTTTTGTCAAGCAGCGGAAAGGTGATTTGTAAGTGGTTAAAAGTATAAAGTAAATCAAAGATTGGTAAAGAAGAGGAATAGAGTGAGTATTCACCCAATCAGTGTTGCTGTTGTATCTGTAATTCTGACAACATATTGGATGCATATTTTTCGTGGGGTTTAGAACAATTTAATTCAATCTCCTACTTTTGATAGATAAATCCTCATAATAATCAGAAGTTGCTGGAACTACAATTAGCTGAACATCACAAAAACAACATTGAAAGGTATCCAAAGAGCCAGAAGTTTGAAAGGGAACAACTTTAGCAAGATTTAGAGACTTCCACTGCCAAAAATATAAACTCCACCAACGGAAGACGTCAGCCCGGAATCGTTAAACACCTCAACGTAGTGGTTGACCCTTCTGAGAAAGGATTGTACCTCATCAAGACTTACAGGTGAAAGGTGACTTCTATGTGGTGGGGGATAAAAAACCTACCACAATATATATATAATATAGATATATATATATATATATATATATTATATATATATATATATATATATATATATATATATATATATATATATATATATATATATATATATTTATTAGGGGCTGTACCGGAACTGAAATTTTCAGTTCCGCCGGAACCGGAATTAGCCGGAATCACAAAAAAATTCCGGCCGGAACCGGAATTTCTCATGAACTTTCAGTTTAACTATAAAGAAATTTAAAAAAATATTTTAAATATAAACTTTCAACAATAAAATCTAATATTAGTACAACGAACTTCTGACAATGGAAAATCAATCATTGAAGAGAAATAATTTTGGAGTCAAAAATTTTAAAAGTAAAAGGGAGAGTCTTGTATTTCTAGAACAGGGGAAACCACAAAGAGCAATAGATACCCAAGCCGTGAAATAAGTGAGTTTTGAAGGGAGTTTCTCCCCAAAAAAGATTGGCATATCAATGACCAAAAATCACAGAAAATAATGAATTTTATTGCAAATTGAGTAACCAGCCATTCACAGTCGCAGAAGAGAAGGGATTCCTTTTGATCTAGTGAGATCTTCCAAACCAAAATATCTTATTCTTAGTAGAAAATATTTTGTAGAGAAAATGTTACCAATCCTACAGGAAATTGAGATCAGCAGTATTCGAGAGTTATCTAAGGCTGATCAGATAGCATTTACTACAGATATATAGAGAGAGCTAAATAATTTCAACACGACTCAATTTATTTCTTTAACTGCACTCTGGCCTACCAGCGAGTTTGAAAAAATGCTGTGTACTCCCTTGCAAGTATTTCCCAGGTTCTCATTCTGGAATTAAAAATCACTGAGTTTTGAAATTAGGATGAATAATTGGCGAAATTCCTCTAACATAATCCATTGATCCTTGGAGATGGAGCATATAGAATGAAACTTGGAACTGATTTAGCAGGATAAACAAGTTTTTTGTTTTATTCTTAAACTTCAATTTATTAAAGATGGACCTTTTCTCAAAGAACAGTGTGATTTAATAAAGCAAATGTAGGAATATTTGTTATTCGTTTCAATCATTCTAATTTTTAAGCTGTAAAATTAAAAGAATACAAAGAGACTTGAATCCACATTTCAGCCACCTTATGCTAATTAAGATGTTAAGTACAAGGTGAAATTAGCACATCATTTGATTCTAGAAAGAATTGAATGTTTGAAAAGACTCTGAAGTTAAATATTGATAAAACCAATGAATCATTTAAGCTTTTGACGCTAATAAATGGAAATAATTGAAAAATTCTAAGAGTTTTTGCAACCATTTCTCAGGTTACGGAAACCTATAAGGCAAAATCAATTATATCATTAATTATTCTATATTTGAGCTTTCCAGCATATCTCTCAAACTCTGAGAATAGCAGCAGAGAATAAAAAGAGCTGAAGAAGGCATTAGAGTTTAGATTTTATGAATATAAAAGGGAAGAGAAAAGATCAATAGACATATATCAAAACAAGATAGCTAATTGTTTTAAATACTGTAGTAGACCCAAGACACTAGCTGACTTTATTTTCTAATGAAAAATAAGAGAATTGAGTAGAAAATGGATGCTTGAAGAAATATGCAAATAATTGAAGGTAGAAAGTGATTATAGTAGTAGCAGTACAGAAGAAGGTTCACGCGATGAGTCATTTTCAGAAACGCAAGCATTATCTACAATAAACTTAGATTTGCCACGTACCTCTCAAAATCATCAGGATCATTAAGAAAAGAATTACTTGCAAGTTACTTAGTTTTTATAAGTTTGAAAAAAGTGAAAGTGACAGCGAGTCAGTTATGTAAAAAAGAAAGAAAGAAAAATCAGTGGCTCTTCAAAAGGTGAAATTCTTAAAGAAATTGAAATTTTTTTTAACCAGAAAAATCAATTTCTAATCTGGGAAAAGAAGAATTCTTATTGGTGGAAAGTGAACAAAGATAAATTCCCAAACATAGCAGTACTAGCCAAAAATTACTCTCCTTTCCAGTCTCCTCATATATTCAGAGAAATTATTTTCATTTCAGAAGCAGGAATATATTTGAGGAAAAACGTTAAAAATATCGCCCAATACTGGTGAACAGTTTTCTTTACTTCACCCGTTAGCAATATTTTCAAAAGTGTTTAAAGGAAGTTAACTTCTATATATTAAATATATTTTATATTTATAGCTATAATATACTATATTATATATATATAATTATATATATATATATTATAATATAATATATATATATATATATATATAAAGTATATAGGGAAATCTGCATTTTAATCACCTTCGAAATCACGAAAATTGTTCCTATTCAAAAAACTTTCTAAGTCAGAAAAGTTAAGTTAAGATAAGTTTTTTTAAGAAACTTCTTAAGTAGCAAGCTTCTGGAATTATGCAAAGCTTGCCTCTAAACAATTTTCTTGGCATCGTGAGCTAATGTATTTTTTGCTTTTCAAAATCTTCGTGAGGTTAGAAAAATTTTTCGGTGATCTTGAAGGTGATCTAACCCTGTGACTCAATACCATATATATAATATATATATAATATATATATAATGGAAGTATTTATAGAATGTTTTAATTTTTATTTAGTAGTTAACGGTTAAAGAAAATTTCTGCTTATATATATTAAATATATATAATATTATAATATATATATATATATAAATATAATATATTATATATATATATATATATATAATATAATATATATATATATTATAGTTGACAATTAAATGTTGAATTTACATGTGAACATCTTATAATATTTTGAGGTATTTGAGTAAACTTATTTTGTAAATATTGTAGGTATGTAATACACTGTATGAATACACAGAAAGGGTAATTGATTATAATTTTGTTAAAAGATGGGCTATGGGTTATATAAAATAAATCTCTTCCAGCAAATTTTTCTCAAAGAAGCAAATTAGTAATTCCGGTTCCGGCCGGAATTTTTTCAAATTCCGGCCGGAACCGGACCCGGCAAAAAATTCAAAATTCCGGCCGGAATTCGGTATATACTTAATATTTTATTATATATATATATTATATATATATTATATATATAATGTATATATAATTATATATTTATATTATATATAATATATAAGATTAGTTATTGAAAGTTATATAGAATTATTTTTTTTTACATTTCTTTATAGTTAAAGGAAAGTTCACTAGAAATTCCGGTTCCGGCCGAATTTTTTCATGATTCCGGCTAATTTTCCGGTTCCGGCCGGAACCGAAAATTTCAGTTCCGGTACACCCCTAATCAGCAGTATTCGAGAAGTTATCTAAGGCTGATCAGTTTTAATTTACTACAGATATATAGAAAGCTAAATAATTCAAACGTGTCATTTATTTCTTTAACTGCAACTCGTGGCTTCCATCGAGTTTAAAAAATGGACTGTGTACTCCATTGAAAAGTATTTCCAAGATTCTCATTCTGGAATTAAAATCACTGAGTTTTGAAATTATGATGAATAATTGGAAATTCCTCTTACAATATCCATTTGATTCCTTGCGAGATGGAGCATAATAACATGAAACTTGGACTGATTAGCAGGATACACAAGTTTTTCTGTTTTATTCACAAGCTTCAATTTATTAAAGATGCACTTATTTTCTCAAAAGAACCGTGTGATTAAATAAAAGAAATGTAGAATATTTTGCACACGATTCAATCATTCAATTTTTAATAAGCTGTAATGAACTAAAAGAATACAAAGAGACTGAATCCACATCTTGCAAGCACTTATGCCAATTCAAGATGTTAATAAAGGTGGAAAAAGCACATATTTGATTCTAAAAGAATTGAATGTTTGAAAAGAACTCTGCAAGTTTATCATTATAGAACAATGAATCATTTAAGCTTTGACTCGCTAATAAATGGCAAATACTTGAAAAAAATTCTAAAGAGTTTTGCAACCATTTCTCATGGTTACGTGAAACTATAAGGCAAAATCAAATAATATTATCAATTATTCTACATACTTGAGCTCTCCAGCAATATCTCTCAAACTCTGAAAATGACGGCAGAGATAAAGAAGAGCTTGAAGAAGGCATTAAGTTTAGATTTAAGAATAAAGGAAGAAAACAAGATATAGACATATATCAACAAGATAATTGTTTTAATATACTGTAGTAGACTTTTTTTCTAAATGGAATAAGAGATTGGTAGCAAATAGATCGCTTGAAAGAAATATGCAATAATTGAAAGTAAAAGTGATAATAGTATAGCAGTAACAGAAGGTCAGCGCGATGATCTTTCTTCAGAAACGAGCATTTTACAATAACTTAAGATTTGCCAAGTCCTCAAATCATCAGGAGCATTAAGAAAAGAAAATACCTGAAAAGTTACTTAGTTTTTATAAGTTTGAAGAAAATGAAAGCGACACAGTTACTGTAAAAAGAAAAAAGAAAAATCAGTGGCTCTTCAAAAGGTGAAATTCCTAAGAAATTGAAATTTTTTTTACCAAAAAAATCAATTTCTGATCTGGGAAAAGAAGAATTCTTAATTTTGTTGGAAAGTGAACAAAGCTAAATTCCAAACATAGCTAGCCAAAAATTACTCTCCTTCCAGTCTCCTCCATAATCAGAGAAATAATTTTCATTTTCAGAAGCAGGGAATATATTTGAGGAAAAACGTTAAAATTATCGCCAATACTGTGAATCAGTTTTTCTTTTACTTCACCACGATTCAACAATATTTTCAAAAGTGTTTAAGAAAGTTAACTTTAAATATATATATATTCTATATAATATATATATTAATATATATATATATTATATATAATATTATATATATATATATATTTATATATTATATAATATATATATCAAGGAAATATTAATGTAAGTATTATTTTTTATTTATAGTTAACGTTTAAAGAATTTTCTTTATAATATATAATATATATATATATAATATATATATATTATATATATATATATATATATATATATATATATATATATTATATTGGCAATTAAATTTATATAAATTATATATATATATATATATATATATATATATATATATATATATATAATATGTATATTATATATAATATATATATAATATATGTGGGGTCTATTATAACGTTGTTATAAGGTGACATACTCTTATAATCCTAATTTGAGGTATTTTAGTAAACTTTATATTAAATAATATTGAGTATGTGGGTATTAAAAATTACCTAATATTATTTTTTGTTAAAAGATGGGCAATGTGTTTATATAAATAAATTTTCTTCCAGCAAATTTTTTAATTATCAAGCACATTAGTAATTCCGGTTCCGGCCAGACCGAACCTGGAAAAAATGTCAAATTTCTGGCGGAATTCGGTAACACCTCTTATACTATTATATATATTATATATATATATATATATATAATATATATATATATATATATATATATATATATATATATAATATATATATAATAAATATATTATATAATATATATATATTATAAGAAAATCCTATAAGAAAATTCAAAACTTTGAGAGGCTGTAACTATTTTTCCAAAAGATACCATTTTTTTTTTTTTTATTTTCCATTATAATTTTTTGATTCTATGCTGTGATTTTTATAAAAATCCGAGATATAGCAGTTCTGCTAAATAATTACAATAAAAAAAAAAATTTTCAAATTTTTTAAAGATGGCTTTTTGCACAATGGTAGCCTATCATAAAATATCCTTTGGCTATATTCTTCCATTCCTTCGCGCTTTGTATAGTCGCCTTCCTCGTAAAGTGCGAGAAAATGGAGTTTCTGTCAGTTCGTGTAGGCCTATAGGAACTTGCAAAACTTTGAGGCTTTAACTTATTTTTCCTGAAGATGTAACCCATTTGTTTTGTATTTATACAATTTTTTTAGTTTGTTGTGATTTTTACAAAAATCCGAAATATAGCGGTTCGCTAAATGTATTCCAATTGTTTTTCTTAATTTCAAAGTTAAAAATAACGCTTTTAATATATATGTAATAATAACTATCTGCTTTAGCCTAGGGCTAAGCTATATATATTGCTAATCTCACTTTGACCCAAAATACAAGAATTATCGCCGGAAGAAATTTCGGACTGGGGCCCCCTGGGTTCAGGGTTGGCCGCAGAGTACTGGCAGTGTTGCCAACATCTTTGCATAGATTAATGCTAAAAAAATAGTGGAAAAAATTTAAATTTCTACTAACAAGGAATATAAAAATAAGGCTTTAAATACTCTACATATTTCATTTATTATTTCAATTAATTACTTTATAGTTATTGCTCTTGTATTTGTTTTCTCATTTTCTCATCTAACATTAAAGTTTTCAACCTAAATCTATCTATTTCATTTTTTTTTTTTTTTTTTTTTTTTTTTTGCAATTTGGCGATTCACAAAAAAAAAAAAAAACTGCTATAAAATCAATAATCAAAACCTCATTATATCTTCCCTTTTTGCTTATTTTAGTATTTTATTTAGATATAAAACTATTAGCTATAGTGCAGTATATAGTTTTAGTGAATTATTAATTTTTGTCCTTTCGAAATAATTGACCCAGAATTTTCACTAAAAAATTAAAACGAGGTTCACTTCATATTCAATAGCGATCCTAATTTGTCGTGCTTGTGTAAATCAAATTAATAATCAAAAATGTAAAAGTGTTAGGAGGTTAAAAATTGTAATTTTCTTCTTTCTCACTTTATCAACCTACTCCATTCTCTTACTCATACTCACCTACAATTTAACCTAATACAGTTCGTTTAGTTAAGATTTTAATAAAGGGCCACAAGCTGTGTATCTTAAAAGCCACTCGAACTTCTCAGGACAAAAAGTCTTTGAAAACCAACAAACTCAAGGTAAGACTTATGTAGTTACACAATTGTATATATATTACCTTCTTTAATAACATTCAAAGATTTTTTTGTTTAATTTTAATCTGCTTTAGATTAATTTTTATTTCTATATAGGTCTCAACGAACGGTTTGTTGCAAGTTCTTGATAACTGGTACCTATCAATTGCAAATTATAAATCAAACTATCTCCGAAGCTTACAGCAGTTTCGATATTTTGTGTATTATTAGTACAAAATCAATTTAAAATTAAAGGTTTATTTGAACATGTGAAAATATTAAGACTGGTATAAAGCCACATGGCCTATCGGATGACTTAGCCTATTGGCGTTTTTTTCCTAAGGTTTTGTTAGTCCTAGTGTTATTAATTCAAATTTGTAAAGTTAGAAAGCAATGCATCATTGCCTAACATTCCTTTCAGTGTTTCCACAAAAAATTCAAGCTCAAAATTAGGCCTTGTAGCCTAGGTCATTTTCAACCTCAAAATTTATATTTTTTTTTTGTGTCTTTTTTTTATTTTTTCAAAATTCCAAATCAAATAATTTGCCTGGTGGTAGGTCATATCTCAATTTTTCTTTTAAAAAAATTCAACATTTCAAGTTAGGCATTCTAGGTCTAGATCACTTCACTTCAATTTTTAGTTTTTTTTTGTCTAATAGACCTTTTCAAAATCCAAATCAATGAACTTCACACTCATCTTTTTCATATTTCAAATCTTTCTTCAAGGTTCATTTGTCCTTGGGTCATTCAAGCCAAATTTTCAGCAAAAATGTCTGACCCAGAGATACAAGCCCTTCTTGAAAGAGTTAATAAAAAAATCTAAGCCTATAGTTAAAGCCATTTCATCCCTCAAGGCACAAGTAGATTTTATCTTTATTCGATAGAGAGTAGCCTCACAGAATAATAATAAAGATAAAAGAACACCAAAAAATAAAATTATCTTGTAGAGGAAGTAAAGTCCTTGTTAAAAGATATTAAACAAAAGGATTCAATAAATATTATAAAAATATTTTAATAATAATGAAGTTGACTCCCCTCATCCTGAGTTTCATAAAGGGTGGTTGCAGTCAGATTCAGTACCAATGCTCGAATAAATCAAAATTAAGTGAATTAAAATCTAAAGGGGATCAAAATGCAACCCCTCCAAAAAAAATACTTGCTCTCATTTGAGTGAATCTGTTCTTAGAGCTATAGATTGTTGTTTCTTTGAGGGCAATGAAACTGATAAGTTTGCTTATAAAACCTTCATTTCAAAAATTTAAGAGTTTCTTAGATTTACAGAAAAATTTAAGTGAATCCATTAAACTTCACTGTTAAAAAAATAATTAAAGGGATATGCGTACTCTCTGATTCAGAATCTTTCTATTAGTGGTAAATAATCTATATATAAGGCTCTTGAACTTTTATGACAAAGAGTTTTAGACGAAAATTTCATAAGTTGAATGAAATTATTAAAAAAATAATCAAGCTTAAAACCACTCTTTGACCCAACGTATATGTGCAAGGGTTTTGCTTAAATGATAATCAGAACATTAATATATAAACTTGAGAGTTATAAACCTCAAATATCTGAGGAGGCTACAGCTTGTAGTACTGTAAGCCACATAGTTTTATCAAATACCGTAATGTGGGTAGTAAAAGGAAAATTACTCGCAGTTGAATACAAATTACCCCGATTTAATCAAATATTCGATAGCTATAATGCAGTTTCAAATATTTTAAAACGTCAAATCATAAAGTCAAAATTTACATCCAGTTCCTCCCCATAATATTATCAAAAATTAAGAAAATCTAAAATATAAGATAAGCTAATTGTTTAAATTTAAAAATAATGAAAATCAAAGGATGAATGAGTCCTTAAAATCTAATAATAGCTGATTCCAATTCTGCTTCGCAAAATTTCAAAACTCATACTAAATAAGTTGGTGGAAATGAAGCTTCTCTTAGTATTGATTCTTCCACTTCTAAAATAGTTATTCAAAATCATGTAGTTTTGTTCATCCCAAGGTCATGTGATGACCAATTGCAATGTTTATCAAACGTATGAGTTAAGAATTAAAAGGTGTAATGAAATAAATCTATGCCCCGCAGATCAGTGTCCTGGACTTGAGGAGCAATTTTCTTTCAGTTGCCAAGTTGCAATAAAAGAAGTCATATTTAACTGCTCTTTGTAACAAGGAAAAGTTCCACTCTCACAAATGTATGTCTTAGTTTTAGCCAAAGTACAAATAATTTGTTACCATCAATTAATATAAGGATTGGTAGAGGTAAGGTTTCGGCTTAGTTCGATGCTTAGTCGACTGTGGCTCACAGAGGTTCTTACCTTCTAAAAGAGTGCTTGACAAATCAATATATCTGGTAAAATACAAAGACTCACTATGCACGATATAGAAACCATTTTAGGTGTTACCACCGCAGTTGGAAAGAGACTGTTCTTGAATGCCATACTATGGCCAGTCTTGTTTCACCTTTCTCCTCTTTGGTTGATGAGGATCTTCAATTAAGTTATGAGATTAAGTTCGTAGATCAAGCTCTATTTAATTTAAGAAATAAATCTTACAAATTGGCTGATTCTGGCTATAAAGAGTCTAATAACTCATTTTTTTTGCTTTGGATGCCCTAATTGGCATTGATTTAATAAACTATTTCCCTTAACTAGAATTGATTAAATGTATGAGTGGATCTGCTTTTAAGTTAAGAGATGGTCTATTATTCCATTTGGAATATTAACTAATTTTATATACAATAAATAAAATAAGAGTTTCAAATTCAAATCCACCATCAATTGTTCAAAATCATAATCATGTTCAAAATCAAAATCACTTGCAGGTTAACCATACTTTGGTTAATGCAAGTCTTAAACCCAGTACATTCTTATTTTAATCTTTTAAGCCATATCCTAAGTAATTCTGAGGAGAGCAAGGGATCAGAAAACAGTTAAATTGGAGTCCTTAGGGTATGAAGGTATCATAATAATAAATCTGAAGATGATTTGAAACAGATTGAAAAAATTCAAAGGTGGTATAGAGTTAAAAGCGGGAAATATCATATAGATCTTCATGGATTGAAGATAAACTTCCCTGTTGCCATCAAACTATAACATTGCTCTTTCAGTACTTAAAAAATTATTTCCTGAAAATTGAAGAAAAGATTTAGTTAAAGCCATGATGATGTCCTTTCAGCAAACAAGTTAGCAGATGGTATTATTGAAGAGTTCAAAGTATCTCCCTCTGCGTATAAAAATTATATTTGGGTTCCTCACAGACCATTTATCTTAAATGATGAACAAGTATCACAAAGGTTAGGCTGTTGGTTTAACTGTTCTCTATTAAAACTAATTCTTTACCCATCTTAAATGAGGCAGCTATATCTGGACCAGATCTTATGTCTTTCCTATTATGACATTTGATTAGGTTCAAATCAAATCATTTGTTATGCCAGCTGATATAAAGCAGCCTTCCCTTCAGATAAGTAAAATCTATCGAGACACCGCAATCGCTTTGCTTTTTTTTTTGGAAAAGCAATGGTCCATTTAATAGGCTTATCGATACTCAACCATTGTTTTGGTTTCACTCACCTTTCATCCTCAATTATATTATCAAGCATCATACTCAGTCTTATGAGGATGATGCATGTACTCAGATTCTATTAAAAAAATTTTCGTTGATAATTTAATTATTAGTGGCAATGATCTACAACATTTAAAAGAACTTTATCATGAATGCAACAAAAGAATGGAAGATAGTGGTTTGACTGGTTTCCATCTTAGAAGGGACTCTAATAATGATCAATTAAGAGCTGTTATGGGAAGAAGTTGTAGAATAGTTCAACTCAGGAATCAGAGATAAGGTTTCTTGGATCTTTTTAATCTCTTACATAAGTTAAAACTACAAAATTTCAGTAAATGCTGATGCAAATACCCAAAATATTGTTGTTATCTGCTGTGTCCTAGGTTTTGATCCTTTAAATATCTTTTAACCCGTAACTTTAAAGGTCGGTTATTAATTAGGAAATTATGGCATTTAGTCTCAATTGGGATGAAAAGGTCCTGCGATGTTTTAATTTCTGTCTTCTCTATGTTCAGATCTTAAATAAATTACTAATATTGAAATTGAACAGGTGTGCTTTCTCACCTTCTCCCTCAACTTTTTATTCGTATTTTGTGATGCTTCAACTCTTGTTATAGTTTTGCAGTTTATAGTATAGGTAAAGGTTCTAATTTAATATTCTCAAGGCCAAGGTGGCCTCTCAAATCTAGGCTTTGCCTCTTTTAGAGTTGTTATCATGTGTGTTTATTTTCAAGTGTAATCAAATCAATATATCAGAATTTTCCTAATGTTCAGTTCAAAAACAAAAGGTGTTTGTAGATGCTTAAATTGTCCTTTCAACTAATCTGAAGAGAAAAAATAAAAATATTTTTGTAATAATAGGCTCAAAGAAATTTATCAAATCAAAAATAAGTTGAGCAAGAGTACAAAGTATCCATCTTCTTATGCTACATCAATACTGCTGAAATAGCACGATCTGATTACCAAGAGGTGTTAAACCTCTAACTTTTCTTTCGTATTGCATTATGGTTAAGGTCCTCTTGGATCTTACTAGATCAATCTCAAGGCTATTAATAAACATGTAAATGTTTGTCTAGGTCAGTAAAAACAAAAGACTTTACAATGTCACACATCTGTTGTTGTTACTCAGTCTTTGTTACCCTTTAAGGACTACTCAAGTGTGCATAGGCGCTTTATAAAGTAACTTCAGAAAATATTCAAATTCATAGCAGGAGTAAAGGGGCTGGATTGAAGATTGTGATCAGAAAGCCCAACTCTATTGTTTGAAGATAATGCAGCAGCTTGTTTTTTCTAAGGAGATATTATTTTTCCAAAATCCTAAAAAGGATGAAATTCCACTGCTAGTTAATCAACTTAATTTTTCTTAGATGATAAAGGCCTCATCCGATCCAAAGGGAGAATTGCCAAAGACCTTAATATAAGTGTCGATGTGAATAAATCCAATTCTTCTTGGCAAGAATCATCATCTCACTAAATTAATCATAAGAGATTTTCATTCTTGATGTAAACACTTTTCAAACCACTATCAATTTCATCAGAGCTCATGGCTTTTTGGATTACCAAGCCAGGCAGGCTGAAAAAAATGTTTTGTCAGACTGTATAGTTGCAAAAAATTTAACAGTAATTCCCTTTAAATATCCAAAATGACTAATCTTACTCATCATAGAGTTAATTTGTGCGTCTTTGAGCATACTATTGTAGATTTTACAGGGCATCTCTTCGTAAAGAGTTTATGATAAGGAACTTCAAAAAATGTATCTGTTAATTTACACCTGCCTTAAATATCAGAGTATTCATTCGTTGATGTCTTCCAGATCTGTCCACTGAATCCTTTTCTTTCATTCCAAACTTTCAAAATATATATGGCATAACCGTCCAAA
>JABUQX010078362.1:30000-35000 GCA_015478945.1 Trachelipus rathkii
TGATTGTCCAGGAGGGGCAATCCTCAAAGATTTATTGGAAAGCCAAGACACTACTCTTATTCCAGACACTATAGAATACAAACAGTGGTTATCAACGGATAGAGCTGAATTGATAACTGTTCTAAAACCAATAGAAGAATATTTTGAATCCTTGATTGACAAACTTGTTGCCCTAAAAGCGCATCATTACATAGCAAAAACTCAGACACAGTTCCTGAGAGAATGTAAAGATAAGCTAAAAGAAAGTGAATGTATTGTCCTTGCAGATTATGCAGAAAACTTTAGTTTTGTAGTTCAAGACGAAATTCAAACCTACCACTGGACAAGTGAACAAGCAACTGTACACCCATTTGTATGCTATTACCAAAAAAATAGCAAACTTCAAAATCGATGCTTTTGTGTAATTAGTGATTATCTGACACATAATGTTGTGGCAGTAAACTTATTCCAAGCTTATCTGATGCCATATATTAAGGAAACACTTCCCAATGTTAATAAAATAATTTACTTTTCTGATGGAGCAGTAGGTCAATATAAAAATAAGAAAAATTTTGTTAATCTCTGCCAACATAAACTTGACTTTGGCCTTGAAGCAGAGTGGCATTTCTTTGCATCAGCCCATGGAAAAAATGCATGTGATGGAGTTGGGGGCACAACAAAGAGAGAAGTTGCTAAAGTTTGTCTACAAAGGCCTCTTAATAACTACATTATTACAGCTGAAAGCATGTATGAATATTGTAATAGTAATATAAAAGGCATTACATATATGTATGTCAAAAAAGAAGAAATTGTAATTCATGAAGAAAAATTAAGAAATAGATTCAATAACTGCCAGCGCCTTCCTGGAACACGGACATTTCATTGCTATATTCCAATTTCAGAAAGCATTATTAGATGCTATTTAACATCTAAGTCAAAGGAGTATGAAGAGCTTTGTGTCTTAAAAGCAGTTCCACAAACTTTTAGGAACAATGACATCATTGCCTGCATATATGATGAACAGTGGTGGTTGGGAATCATCAGGGATATTAACTTAAAGAATGAAGATGTACTTGTCCAATTTTATCACCCTGCTGGACCTAGAACATCATTTATACTATCACAAGAAGATAAAGTTTGGGTACCTCTAACAAATATTCTACGAAGAATTAGTTTTCCTGAAATATCAACAGCAACTGGGCGTTGTTATAATATTTCATCTGAACTTTCCGAAGAAATTTCAATTCTTTTAAATAAGGAAAAAAAAATTTGCTTTTTTTTCCAAAAGATACTGTCATAATTTACAAAAATTTGATGCCAGGGTGAGTTATGACCATTAATAAGGCTAAAAATAATGATTTTAAAATTTTGAATTTTTTCAACATTCGGAGGCTCGTATCTCCTATACCGGGCAAATAATTTACTCAAAGTTTTTTTTTGTGTGTAGATATAAGTTAGTACTATGCTGAATGCAAATTACAAATTTTTTCATTTATTCCCAACGGAGATATTAGGGGTCAAAGTTGTCAATTTTTCGAAAAATGACTTTTTGTCTACCCTGTAAAAAAAATTTGGTATAACTTGAAAACTTGAAATAACTTTTAACTTAAACTATGGTTAAGTATGTATTAGCTGAAAAAGTTTAACACTATAAAATAATTGTCTTCTTCCCAAAACAAGAGCCGAAACATGACATTTTGTTTGATTTAAAAAAAAAACTGACACCAAAATTTTTCATGAAAAAAGATTTTTAGGAAAATTTTTCATAGTAGCAAAATTGTTCATTACAATGTCCTTAATAAAAGCATATATGAAAATTGGGCATACGATTTACCAGTGCTGAGATATAGAAGAAAATAGTAACCTCTATAAATGCCAAAAATTGATGTACCCCACCATACATTTTGGGCCACCCTGTTGTCAAAAAAATTTTTCTACAAAAAAGGTTAGTGTTTTTGAACTGTCCATGGATAACATTAACAGCATGCAAAATTTAAATTTTTTCTGAAGGGGTCGAGCTACCAATTGTTATTTTTTTGTACCAGTTCATTTGGAATGACCCATATATATATATATATATATATATATATATATATATATATATATATATATATATATATATATATATATATATATATATACTATATATATATATATATATATATATATATATATAACATATATATATCATATTAGGGATGTACCGATAGTATGGGTATCGGTATCGGCAATCATGACTGGGGGGTATCGGCATCGGTTAATATGGCGTGCCACACGGCCGATACTTCTTATTTTTAATTGAAGAATTAGAAACTCTCAGATTCAATAACACACTATGGAACTTTAAAAAAAAATTATTTTATTTTTTATTGAAACTTATATTTTTTGACTCTGAACACAAAAATGACCTTCATTTTTATCGATACTTTGAGAATTATTGCAATATTTAAGTTTGGAATTTTAAAGGTTTGTTAATAAGCGCTTTACACTGTAGGTACTTATTACAATTTTTATTTGAAGGTTTAAATTTACAAACAGTAACTTAAAAAGACTTTTTACTTGATAAGATGCATACTGATATCCCCAAAATATAAGTCAATGCTTTAATAAGCAGAAAACATGCTTACTTTGCATTTAAAAGTGCTTTGCCCATCGTGTTTTTCTCTTGTGAATCGATTTTGCTTCTCTTATCAAAACTCACATATAATTTACATCACATGGCACTATCCCGAATGACTAGTATCGCCTTTCCATTGTCTGAATATCCAGGTGAAATCTTTCACCATGTTATATCTTCTCATCCAACTACTGGGGTCCTCTATTTAGAGGATTTCAATGTAGTACTTAACACTGAATGGTTGGGGTCCTCTCATATGGATTTAGGTGGGGAGGAGGCGGATCATTTAGTATTTTCCAACGATCTGGAGCAGCTAATTAAGGAACCTACACACATTCCGGTTCGTCCCAACCAATTCTTGACACACTTGACCTATGTTTCACCACTAGTCATTCTCTCTATAAATACACCACATTCGCTCCTATTAGTAAATCTGACCACAACCTTACATCTCTTAATTTTAATACTTCTCTCCAACAGCTCCATTGTCCTATGCGTTTTTCTGGCACTTTGATGGGCCGATTGGGGGGCGTTGCTTCTACCCTAACTATAATTGGAATGACTAGCGCTGACTCTGGTGGCAGCTTCAGCCTCTGCACGATAAGAGTGGAAGCTATGTCGTTGATGGGATAGGCTGGGTTCATTTCTTCTTCGACTAAATCTTTCTCTCTTCTTAATCCATCCATGGTTAGATCGTACTTGTTCTCTGGCCATTCAGGCTAGAGACAGTATGCACTAGGCGGTGGAAAAATTCTGCGTTCTCTATCACTCTACTTCATTTCATTCAACTGGAAATAGTTGCGAATACTCTTCGAAGAGCAAAGCGGGCTTTCATCAAACGAAAGAGCGCTAACCTGGTTCTCCTACTGATCTTTCTGGCCTCTTGCCAAAAGCATCTCTAACAACTTCTGTAAATCTGCCTTTCCACTCACTTTTATTCGTTCTGATGGTTCTGTTGCTAATTCTCAACTGAAAAGGCCAATCTCTTGACCCCTCTATTTCCCTCTAGCACTCAACCTGAATGATTCTGGTACATTCCTCTTCCTCCTTCTCTCAGGTGTCCTATGCCTTTATGTGATTACATTTGATGGGTGCATGGGCTCCTGAAATCTATGAGCGTTAGGAAGGCGGGTGGCGGATGGCATTCCTCCCCGTGTTTGAGGTGTGCTTCCCGTGCTGTGGCTTTACCTCCCTCGGTTCAACTATATTATCTATGTCTCAATACTAGCATACTTCCCTCAGTGTTGGAAGCACGCTACATGTCCAGCCGGTTCCGAAAAAGGAAGCCGCTCAGATCCTTCTAACTATTATCGCCCTATAGCTCGCACTTGTATTCTATCTAAAGATCTTTGAAACCCTTATCAACTCTCATTTCTTAAATCATCGGAATTTCATTCGCTTCTTTCCGATCACCCGTACGGCTTTCGGCGCTCGAGTCTACTGGCGATATTCTTTTCTATATCTTACTGATTTATGGTTTTCCTCCCTTAAGCTGGAACTACGGGGAGACTTGCGTGGTAGTGCTTGACGTATCCCAAGCTTTTGACCAGAGTGTAGCATGTACATGTTTTGTTCTCATGTTCATTTCTTTGGGTTTCATTATTCTCTTTGCTTACTTATAATCTAGTTTTCTCTCAAATCGCTCACTATCGGCTGTTGTTGATGGGGCGTCTTCTACTTCTTTTTTTCTGTGTCAATTAGTGTTGTTCCTCAGGGTTCTGCCTCATTCTCTACTTTATTCTTACTTTTCATTAATGATCTTCTCACCTGCACATCTGGCTCTATCCATTCGGATGAGTTGACCCTTCATTCTTCAACTCATTTCAATTCTGCTCCCTCTTTTTACTTCTACTGGGATTTCCTCGTCTTAATTCTATTCTCGCTAATCTGGATAAAATTTCCGGGTGGGAGTCGTCTCAACCTTGTGAAATTTTAATTCTTTAAAAACTCAATTTCTACAAATCTCTCTCTAAAACACCTTCCAACTTTTCCAATCTCTTTAGGACGGTTCTTTTGTCTCTCCTGTTGACAATATAAACATCCTTGGCCTTAGCATGAACAAAAAATGTCTTGGAAACACCTCACATCACAACGGTTGCTAGGGCGGCCTGACTGGGAATTCTGTTTAGACTACGAGACTTTTTCCTCTTCTCAGTACTCCAGCTATGCAAGGGCCTCATCCTCCCTTGTATGTGGAGTACTGCTCTTATATCTGGGGGCTCTGGTTTTTACCCGGGTTTTGGACAGGGTCGAGTCAAAGGCCAAAAAGACTTATAAACTGTTCCGTACTTTCCACTTCTCTTGACCCTCTATCTTTGCGGCGAGATGTTGATGGTATATTCCTTTGCCCTTCGGTCCCTCGGTGGCAGCCGATCGATGAACACCACCAGCACCACCACCTTCA
>JABUQX010078362.1:37500-45000 GCA_015478945.1 Trachelipus rathkii
AATTTATATTTATTTTAAGTATTATATATATAATAATAATAATATGTAATAACTGCCTCTATATATATATATATAATAATAACCTTAGTATTAATATATATATATATATAATAATAATAATAATGTAATAATACATATATATATATATATATATATACTCATATATATTATATATTTTTCTCATATATATACTAACTATTTCTATATGTAACCAACCTTAGCAACGTGTAACCATATGTATAACATAATAGCAACCAGCAGCACCTGTATATCATATATATTATACTATATATAATAATATGTATATGTAGTAATATATATATATTATTATTATTATTAATAATAGTGGTGAAATAAATCAGTCAATTTAGAACATCTTTAATTGAGCATGCGTCAAATATCTTTTTGAAAATGAGGGATCATTAGGGATATTTTCTACATTGATTAAATGCATATAAAATATATATTATTTGGCGTCTTTATCATGGGAGTTTATGTGAATAATTGTAATTTTGAATTTAGGTTTCCTGTATATATATATATATATATATATATATATATACTATATAACTTATATATATATATATATATATATATATATATAACAATATAATAACCTATATATATATATATATGTATATATATACATATATATTACTTTTCAACCTGCCCGCCATACTAGCATACCGCCTGCCATAACAACTGCCTATGTAACCTCTCTCCTCACCTTGCCTGCCGCCTTATGCCAGCCCAACATGCTCTGCCTGCCTCATATGCTGCCTCTCCTTCTTTCTCTCTCTACATATATATACCATACCATATATATACTACTCGCCTATATATATATACTATATATATATATATATATATATATATATGGTTTTTTTCTGGCACTGATCTGGCGAATGGGGGCCTTCAGCGATAAGCTTTCGCTTCGCTAATTAGAATGACGCTTTGACTTTGGTACGGCGGCTTAAACACCTTACGATGTCGTTGAGCTATCTGATGTGACCCGGTATGAGCAGGTTTCATTTCCTTCACTAAGGCTAAATCTTTCTCTATATATCAATCATAGTTCAAATCTAACTTGCTCTGCAATGTTTCGGCTAGAGAACCCAACAGTTAACGTGGGGGTGGAAAAATTCTCGCTTTCCAATCACTCTCGCCAATTTTCATTTAAACTTTAGAAATCACATTTTGAAGATACTCTTCGTCGAGCAAAGCAGACTCTTCAAAAGGTACTCCCTCATCGGTTGATTCTCCTACTGATGCAAATCTTTCAGCCTCTTGCCCAAAAACATCTCTAACAACCCCCCCTCCTTGAATACTTTCCTCCTCTTATTCTATCTGTTGGTTCTGTTACTAATTCTCAGCAAAGGAAAATCTCTTAGAGCTCAGTACCTCTAACAACCCTGAACGATTCTGGTACTCCTCCTCATCACCTCCTTCTTCTCTCAGGTGTCTACTTATTGCCTGTGATTACACATTTGATGGGGTGCATGAGGCTCTGAAATCTATCGGTGGAAGGCTGGTGGCCCGGATAGCATTCTTCCCTGAGTTTTGATGGAGTGTGCTTTCATTGCTGTTTACCCCTCGTTCCATCTGTTCTCATATCTCAATACTATTACCACCTACGCATGTTTCTTCATTCCGAAAAAAAAAAAAAAGAGAGTAACTCTAGTCACTTCTATCACCTATAGCCTTCAGCATATTCTATCTAAGATCTTTGAAACCCTTCTCAACTCCTTTGCAGATGTCTGAGTCTCTGTTCCATGCTTTCAGGTGCCAGTACGGCTTTCAGACTCGAGTCTACTGACGATATACTTCTATCTAACTGATTTATGGTTTTCCGCCCTTAGGAATTACAGGCTTGTTAGTAGCCTTTCCAGTATCCAGGCATTTGGGCGAATTTGACGCAGGTCACTGCTCTCAAAAGCTCCCTGTTTGGGTTTCTCACCTTCTCTTTGCCCCTTGCTAATACAGATTTTCTTTCAAATCACTCAATATCAGCTGTTCTTTTTCTGTCAAAAGTGATATTGTTCTGTCAAGGGTTCTGTCTTATCTCTAATTTATTTCTACTTTTCATTAATGAATTTCTCCTGCACATCTAACTCTATCCACTCGCATGCCGATGACACGACCCTTCATTCTTCAACTCATTTCAAGTGCTCCTTCTTTTTACTTCTAGAATTGCTTCTCGCCTCTTAATCTTTCGATTTCTATTCTCGATGATGTGGATAGGATAGAATTTCCTGGTGAGGTCGTCTCAAACTTTGCAGTCAGTTCTTTTTACAAAACCAAGCTCTACATAATCTCCTCTAAAGCACACTTCTTTCATATCTACTTTCAGCAGTTTCTGCCTCGTCGTCTACTTCCTGTTGACAATATATATAAACATCCTTGGAGTTAACATAAACAAAAAAATAATGTTGGAAACCTCACATCCCAACACGTTTGCTAAGGCGGCCTCAAAGAAACTGGGAAGTTCTGTTTAGGCTGCGGGAACTTTCTCTTCTTGGTTGCTCCAGCTATACAAGAGCCTCATCCACCCTTGTATGAGTACTGCACTCTCTCTCATATCATACTGGGAGACTTCTGCAGTTTGCCCATTGAGATAGGGTTGAGGCAAATGCCAAAAGGCTTATATGTTCTGCACATTCCAGTTCACTTGACCCTCTATCTTTATAGCTATGTTGGTGCTTTATCTCTTTTCTATAGGTACCGCAGCGGCAGGTGCTCGAGGGAGCTTATCACTCGCGTACCACCACCTTTACGACGCCCTCGTAGCAAAGGGTGCTGTTTCAGCGCATGAGTTTTGTGTTGACATGTTAGTAACTCAGGCTTTTTCGCTGCGGGTGCTTCCTTCATTCCTGCCACCTCTGTTCTGAGGGAATTCTCTTCCATCTTCTATGTTTCCTGCTGAATTTAATCTCTCTCACTTCAAAGCCTGTCTGTGCTCATCTGTGTAGTTTGCGTTAGTTGATGAATATCTGAGGTGTGCAACACCCCCTTCTTGAATAGGGCTCTGACGGTGAGTGGTAGTTGGTGACAACTGTATAATATATATATACTCTCATATATATGTATATATATATATATATATATATATATATATATATATATACCATATATATATACCATATCTTTCTTTATCTTTATATATATAATTTTTAATTCAAACTTCAAAGAGTAAACATCATCCGCATCTGCACATCCGCGGCATCTCATCTACTTTTTGAATCGCATTCTCTTTAAAGATCCGCATCATAGGCTGCCAGTGAAATTTACGACATCGGGTATCACTAGTAATAATAATATGCATATATGTGTATATATATATATGTATATGTATGTATATATATAATATATATATATATCTAATAATAATAATAATAATAATAATAATAATATATAATATATGTAATATAATATATATTAATATATATATAAATATAATACATATATATATAAATAATCAAAAATATATATCTATACTCTAATATTCTAAGTAATGTATGTGTCAACTGTAATACATATAATGTGATATATCAATATATATATATAGCAATAATAATAATATAATAATAACAATATAGTAATAATAATAATATATGTATGTATATATATATGTAATATGTATAATATATATATATGTATATATATATATGCTGACTATATTATTTTCTCTTGTTTTAGTATATTTAACATTACCAATAGTTGCAGTTAAGGTAGTTCTGGCCATCAGTTCTCGCGATCTACTAAATTCACGGTCTGTAATTGTTTGCGGGAGTTTAGATCATAGTCATTCTTCACAATTACTTTGATTGCTTTGCAATTATTTTTGGAGTTGCGGGCCCAACTTGCATATATCTCATATATATATGTATATATAATAATATATATAATATATAATAACAACATATACTTGTAATATATATATATATATAGCAACTTAACTGCTATATAACAACTAACCAGCAACCTTCACCAAATATAATCAGGTTCTTAGGCATGCGATTTCCCTTTAAAACATTAGCTGGCAGGGTGACATTTACTTAGCGTGCCTGGTGTTACTACAAAATGAATTGCCATCATTGTTTTTATGTCTAACATAAAAGCGATTGATGCTAGAGAAAACTAAAACATATTTGGAATCTGCAAAAATTAAAAGAAACAATAAAAATCTACTTAAGAAAAAAATTTTTTTGTTACATTGTGTATTAAACTTGGTTTCGATATATATAAAAGGTTCTAAAATAAGGAATTCCTTGAGCTAGCTGGAAACCCACAAGAGTATCTCCGAGCCAGTGAACCACTTCTAGTATTTAAACTGGCATAACCGAAGAGCTTGCTCGTGACAAATTTACAGAATGGAAGCATATCATGGCAATACTACTGCATAGCACAGTGTTAGTGGTAGATGGTTCTTTCGGCTTGACATAAACTCTACTGAAGATGAAGAGGATTTGGATCTTGGAGCTTTGATAAGTTCATGGGTGAAGTGCATTGACATCTGTTTACCCTTCAAAGAAATCATAAGGAACCTCATCAGAAGAATCTGAGAGAGACAGTCACATCAATTGGAGCAAAGAATAGTTTCAATTTGCAATCTGTTAAGGAGATGAAGCTTTGCGGCTATGGAGATGCTGCCTACGGAGAGAATCCTTTCATGTGGTGGCATGAAAATGGGCAAGGTTTCCATTATTATCATCAGGGTTTGCAAGCAAATATTTATCAGTTCCTCCCTCATCAGTCGAGAGCGAGCATTTTTTTAGTGTAGGTGGGAATGTAAACACCCAAAAAGGAACAGGCTCGCCAGATACTAGTGAAGCTTAATGTTTTTGCATCAATTTGAGAATTTTTGAATTTTGAGTATTGAATAATATCTATTTTTATCTTAAAGGAGTAAATTATTATTGTATATATATTTTTATTATTTTCTTTTTTATTTTGTATCTTTCAGCAGATTAATTGAGGTTTCTTCTTTTATTATTTTCATTGTTGATATTGTAGCATTTGTTATACGCCTTATTGTAAATTGTAATAATATTTTAGCGTTCAAGTTACTGGCTAAACTTTGTTATTACTTACTGGAAAATGGAAATGGAATATTTTTTAATAAACCCAAAAAATTACCAGTTATGTATTGACTTCCTTGCAAATATTCTGCACTATTGATACTATTTTAAATTTTATAAAACTAAAGCTATATTCTTAGGCACAACCAAATATCAAAAACATGAATCAAAATTGAAGGTTCAGGAATCACAATCCTGATTTGCCTAGCAGTACACAATGTTCCTATCTTATTACTGTGTATTTATTATATTCATTAATAGAGTATCGGTATCGGCACCTAAAAAAATAGAGTATCGGTATCGGTATCGTATCGGCTGGAGTATCGGTACACATCCCTAATATATATATATATATATATATATATATATATATATATATATATATATATATATATATATATATATATATATATATATATATATATATATATATATATATATATATATATATGCTCTTTATATATATATTGTAGTTCTGTTCACACTGTATTTATGGAGAGATGTTGAGTTGTAATGGTTAGATCATTGGCATAGCTATTAATTTTTATTTAAGGGGAGGCAGGGCTGGGAGATTATGTATAAAGAGAATTAAAAGTGAAGGTAAGAGGATGATTTTGGTTAAAGCTATTTAGATTATGTTGTGTTAAATCGGTTACGAGAGTGGCTGTAGAATATTTCTCTCTAAATCTATGTTGTGTGTTAGATTGAGAAATACAAGGTGAGATTCTTTTGAGTATTAATTTTCCAAAACTTTGGTTATTGTGGAAAGCAGTGAAATTGGTCTGTATGAAGCAGGATTGTTAGATTCCGTGTTTTACCTGGCTTTAGCATAGGAGTTATACAGACATGTTTCCAGAGAGGAGAGAAAGTGCTAGTTTGCCATGCTGTTAATGAATTGGGAGATGGCTTTGATACGATTGGTTCCCAGATCTTTGAAATAGATATTAGATATTTGGTCCGGACCTACTGGTTGTTAATGTTTTAGTTTTTTATATAGCTATATTGAGTATTTCTGGGGGTGAATTGATTAGTTTTCAATTTTTTAATAAGTCTTAATTATTTGTCTATTAGAGGAGATTGTGGGTTTAATACCAATATTTGAATAGTGTGACATGATGATATTACATTGAATTTTGGGATGAGGGTTTTATTTTGTTTGCAGAATTGCTTCATGTGTTGGAGGAAGTTATGTATGTGATGTATGGATTTTTTTTATTGTGCAGAAAATTTGTGTTGTTTTTGTCTTGTGATTCATATTTTAGGTGTATTGCTTCCAAAACTCTTTCTTATTTGTGTTAATTAATGTATTAATTCTAAACTGTTTAGGTCTGTGATTTAGTTTAGTTGATCTGGGTTTGGTTGCCTATTTTGCCTGAGGGTTTTTCTTCGTCTTATTTAGGGTATCTATTTCAGGTGAAAATTTGAATAAAATTGTTTAAGGTAAGCATGTGGGATGTATTTTTTTTAGCCACACAAACCAGGTTTGGGTTTAAGTACATTTTGTCAAGTACAAGAACAAATACTCTAGAATTGTTCAAATGCAAGTACTGAGTATAGCAGTAAATATGGCTATCACTTATACTAACAATTACATTTTTTTAAATCTAGCTATTAAGCAGGCTACCATAGGGTAAATTCAAAGCAGGTTGAATTGTAGATGCATGGCAGACTGCTCGCTTCAAATGTGTGCTGCACGTGAGCATTTGCCATATAACCCAACCTATGCTTTTCTTTCATGCAGCATGTGTATGACGCAAGTGCTTCAGCGAGCAGTCTTTCATGCATATATACCAGCCTGTTGTGCATTTACTCTATGGTATTCATTTAGTTAAAATATAGAACCTCAGTACTATATACCGATTATATATATATATACAGATAACATATATATATGTAAGATAAAAAAATATATATATATATATATATATATATATATATATATATATATATATATATATATATATACATATTCTTTTAGTGATGCAGCAGATATCATTTTTTTCGCATCCGCGGATGCGGTTTTTGATTTCAGCATCTCTTGAGGATGCAGTGTTTGATTATATATATATATATATATATATATATATATATATATATATATATATATATATATATATATACTATATATATACATATATATATATATATATATACAACAACATATATACATAACATCTTATATATCATATATACTCCTTCTTTCTATATATATATATATATATGCGGTATATATACAAGCATATATCGATCTTAGCCATAATTTGTTAATATTATCATTGTTTCCAGACACAGGAATGGGAACCAACTCCAAGTAACACCCCCTGCAACCTCTTTCTGACCTTCGCCTTTAATGAAAGATTTTACAATGGATTATACTTTTTGCACTTGAAATTCAAATATTGGAAGGTTGGGCTTGAAAAAT
>JABUQX010078362.1:50000-52500 GCA_015478945.1 Trachelipus rathkii
TAATAGCTATAGGGGAAGACCAGTTTTATATATAAATTAAATAAGCACAAATCCTAAAAAAAATTCTAAGTAAAGGCATGACTATTATCATACACGGATGTCTCCATTTTGAAAATTGATAGCCTCGTATAGGGATAATTGATATCAAATATTTCAATATTTGACTACTATTAATATACAGTATTAATATTAGTAATATTACATTGGACATAGCCCCCCATAGACAAATGTTCATCTCCCAAGTATTCAAATGATTGGCTCAAGAACATTTATTTATTTCAATATATTGAAATTTGAGTTATCAATATCATAAACGTATCATCAATCTAAGGCCTAACTTCATGAATGGGACGTATGGAAATTACTTTTTAGACTAAAATATTTATTTTTGATTTTTGGGTATATAAAGGTTTTGTCTTTGTAATTTCAATAGAGTAGAAATAAGAAGTACGTTTAACCAGAACTTAGAAGTTATGGAAATATTTGACGTTTATTCTTGAAGACTTTGAATTAGATTATAATGCAAATTTTTAGGAAATATTTTTTATTCTGTTTACAAAGACTGATTTGGTAAATTTGTTTTTGTTAAAATAAAAAAAAAAAAAAAAAACAAAAAAAAAAAAAAAATGGATATCAAATCTGAAATTGAATTTAAAGAAAGAATTAGATTCACAAAATTACTCCTATCAACAAAGTTCTCAGGTTGGTTAAATATATATATATAATATTTTTTTTTATTTATATAATAATATATATAATATATATATATATATATATATATATAATATATATATATAATATATATATATATATACTATAGATATAATATTATATATAATATAATATATATATATATATATATATATATATATATAATATATATATATACCGTATACTATATATATATTAATATATATATATAATATATAATATATATATATTATATATATATATATATATATATATATATATAATATATATAATATATATATATATATATATATAATATATATACGTATATATATATATATATATTATATATATATAATATATAAAATAATATAATAAAATTATATATATATATATATATATAATTATATTATAAAAACTATATATAATATATATATATATATATATAATATTGATGCGGCCGCTGGATAGTGAATTAGCCGGATAGCCGTTGATACCGGATATCGGCCTAAAGTTAAAACGGATATCCGGCCGGATATGATAGTTATTATATGGTTCCGGATACGGATATCCGGCGCTGTTAGTATAGCTTCGGCAGGGTGACTAAAAAATAAAATTGTTTTTTTTTTTACTTAGATTATCTTTAATTCTAGAGGAGTTTTTATATTTTTAAAAAAATATAAAAATAATGGTAAAAAATGTCCTTAAAAGAGAATTCACATTTGAAAATTATGCGAGTTTTTGAACTTTGTTTGAAATGAAATAGTTATGGACAGATTTAATTATATATTTTTTTTTCAGTGGTAGACAGTTAAGTATGTTAGCTTAAACTGGCAAAAACTAGAATTTTTTTTCCAAACAGTGTCATAGTGGGGTTAAATCGCCTGGGCCTAGACTTGGCCGATTCATCTCCCCCCCCCCCCCCCCCATAAAAATTGATTATTTTAATTGGGCCACCATTGTTATTCTTATTTATATGCTCTATTATTATTTACAGTTATAGTATAGCTAATTTTAAATATGATAAACAGTTAACTTATATTAGGTAAAAATTAAAATAAAAAATGATTTATATTGAAAAATATGAATTCAAAAAACTATCAAAACTTTGTTCCACGAATGGGGTGAATAGCGTCTCTCCATTTTAAGTCTTATTTAATTATCATTATTGAGATATTAATTATTATTACTAATTTTAATATAATAAACAAATTTCTTATATTAAGTAAAAAATTAAAATATAAAATTGAATTTGTTTACATAAAAGAGGAATTTAAAAAGATGCCCAATTCACCCCCACAATGGTTGGTCCGATTCACCCCTCCAAGGTGAGTCTGAATTAGCTTTATTTAAACTTTAATAAACTATGATTATAGAATTCATTATTATTTTTGTGTGTGGGTGGGTGGTATACAAATTTACTAGACGAGCTTTGATTTGACGTGGCAAAGGAGCCAATATTTTTGATGGAAAGTGGAAGACGAAAAAGTATACCTAAAAGTGGCCAACGTCAACCCCCGCCCACGCTATACCGGGATTATATATATATATATATAATATATTATACTATATATATATATATAATATATATAATATATATATTATATATATATATATATATATATATATAATATATAATTATATATTATATAATATATATATATATATAATAAATTATATATATATATATATATATATATATTATATATATATATACTATATGTATATCATATATGTATTATATATATATATATATATATATATATATATATAATAGATATATATAGCGATATATATGGACAGTCTCGAG
>JABUQX010078362.1:55000-62175 GCA_015478945.1 Trachelipus rathkii
TTGACGACAGGATCCGGACGGGCGCCGGGTCAACAGGTCGGAGATATCTTTGTTTTTCTAACACCTTTATCTTACTTCTTTAACAACATCTCCAATCTATCTTTTCTGGCTGTTTCTTCTTTCTTGGTGATGGGACTGCTTCTTCTTCGGTCGGGTGACGTCGAGAAAAACCCAGGTCCCCATAGATTTTATTGCCCCATATGCCAACTAATAGTAGGACTAAACAGCATCCAATGCAAAAGCTGTCTCGGGTGGGTTCACCTGACCTGCTCCCCATTCCAAAATCTCCCCAGAGATAACACAGGCTATTTCTGCGCAATATGCAAACCTCCCACTAGTATTCAAAACCCCCCCCTCCCCAAAACTAACCCCCTAACTCTCAATATACTACAATTAAATATCAATGGCTTAACCAATAAATCTATAGAACTCAACCACTTCCTTAAAAAACATAATATCCATATAGCCATCATTCAAGAAGCTTCCCTCCCCCAAAATACCCCACTCCCCACATTTTACGGTTATGACGCTATCTACTCCCCCTCCCACCCACCCCAACACTCCCTCCTAACACTGATCCAGAACAACATTACTTACCACAACACAACCCCCGACACCTCCACGCTATTACCAAACGCACTAATAAAATCCCAATCCTGTTCCATCCTCTTGAATAAGACCACCTATAATATCATCAATCTCTATATTCGCCACCCCACTTCCCCAAACCCCCCACCAAATAACCTCACTCCCCCCCTAACACCCTTATCCACATACCCAAAATCTCATCCTCGGAGGAGACTTTAATGCTCACCACACTGCCTGGTACAAAGACTACCCCTCTGACCCCCGAGGCAATCATATCCTTAACGAACTAGAATCCCTAAATATCCGTTAATTCAAAACACCTACCCACCCGGAATCCCTCCCAAGTCAACCAATCCCCAACTTCCCCAGACGTCACATTTTGTTCCCCCTCCCTTCACCATTTACTTACTTGGGGCACCATTACTGACCTACAATCGGACCACCTTCCTATTCTTATTTCCCTAAGCTCCCCCCATCAACCCCCCCCCCAAAAAAAACTATTACATACACTACAAACTACAAAAAAGCAAACTGGCCCGCATATACTAATTATATTGAAACTCCATTTAACCAACACAAATCCACGACATAACATCCCTTCTCACTTCCAATCACTCACTTAAACAAAAACAATTATCAAATTGCAAACCTCACACATACCCAAGGGACACAGAAAATCATACAATCCCAAACTAAACCCGAACATCAGCCAACTCATTAAACAAAGAAACTCCCTTCGAAAACTCAATCCATATACCCCCCACATCTCTAACCAAATAACAAACCTAAACACCCAAATCACTAACCTCATAACCACCAACACCACTAAAAAATTCTCTGAATACCTTCAACAAAACATCTCACGTAAAGACAATAAGAAAACCTGGCAAGTCATCAAAAAGTTAAACAATTCACGAAACAACCCCCCACCATCTCACGAATCCCCCTCTACCTAACAACTCCCTCCCCTCCCCTAAACAACAATCAGACAGTCTCGCTAAACATTACGCTAAGATCTCCCGCAAACCAACACATCCCGATAACAGGAAAACAAAAAAACAACTTAGAAAACTCAAACTAGATCTCAACCCCATACCTCCATTCACAACAATCATGATAACAGAAACCATTAAAACCCTCAAAAAATCAACAGCATCAGGCCCAGACTCCATATCCAACCTGCACATAAAACACCTGGGAGATAACGCAATCCTCCTAATTACAGACATCTTCAATAAATCCGGGCAAGGCAACTTTACATTCCCCCAATCTGGAAACAAGCATACATAATCCCTAAACTCAAACCAAAAAAAGACCCCCAATTCCCCTCCTCCTATCACCCAATTTCTCTGCTTTGCTCAATCAGTAAATTGCTAGAGAAATTAATATTAAATAAAAATTTCCCTATCTATTCCTCTACCCAGACTTCCAACAACGGATTTAAACAAAGCAACCACTCTACAACCCACACCCTCACTTCCCTCACACAACACATCATTAACGGCTTCAACCAATCACCTTCCCATAGATCTATACTCACAGCAAATAGACATAAACAAAGCATTTGACACCGTCCCTCACACACCTTCTTAATTTCAAAAAAAATCCTCCATTCCCCTTTAGAAAAAAATGACAAAAAATGGGCTTTCCAATTTCATCACCAACCGTTTTGCAAAAGTCTTATACAAAAATAACAATCGTCTCCCACTCTATTCAAATTACAATAACGGCGTCCCACAGGGAGCCATTCTCTCTCCATTTTTATTCAACTTTTTTCACTGCAGACCTACCCACCCCAATTCACCACTCCACCAAACTTATCACGTATGCAGACGACATTAGCCTCATTCCCCAACACCCAGACGTTAAAAACACAGCCACACAACCATACCCAAGATACTTACACTCTTTAGAAACTGGTTAATTCACAACAGAATGACAGGCATCCCCCCTTAAGTCCCTATCACCCTATTAACCACCGACCGACATCAATCCTCCCCATCCCTTAATTACTCTGAACAATAACCCCCTCCCACTAAACAAAACCCCCCAAAAATACTAGAACTTACATACGACACCCACATGACGTTTTCTCCCCATATTGACCAAATCACTTCCACAACCTCAACGAAAACTAAACACCCTCCGAACCCTTCCCAACACAACTCAGCGACAGTAAACAACATAACTACTATCATTAACGCAACTTTTTAGACACATAACTTAAATTACTGGCTTCCCCAGCATTGGTTCCCAGCAATTTCAAAATCAAACAAATACTACAATCTCCCAAAACCGCCCTCAGAATTATCACAGGTTGCACTAAAACCACCCCAATCCAACATTTACATGATCACGATGAAACCTCCATCCTCCCCACATTTCCACACATCTGGAGATGGTAGGACTCAATGTCTACCACGAAAAGACCCGTAACACCCAACCCATTCATGTCACCAAATTCTCTCCAATCCCCTCGACAAAGACTAAAATCCCCCCTTCCTCACCTGCACAATTCTATTACAACACTTATAATATAATTCCCCCGCCCCCTCCCAATAGGCCATGGACTTCACATATCCATTCCCACCTAACAAACACTTACCTTCAAAACCGCCCAAATAATACTTTATTAAATACCCCCTCCCCAAAAGAACGCTGTCTAGAAGAAGCCAAATGGACCTCGCTCGGTGCAGATCGGGTCACCACCCGAGACTCATGCAATATAAACATAGATTTAAACTAGACAACGTCACCTCCCCCACTTGCACCAGATGCTACAATTTCTCAGGATACAAAGAGCACCCTTCTGCAGATGCCCAGCTCGTCAACGCCCCTCCGTGCCAGTCTTTTCGTATCCTTCTTCCTCAACCTGTTGGAACCGCCCGTGGCGGCGGCCGGCTTCTGGAAGCAGTGTGGCCCTCCAAGAAGGTGTGCCAAGAATTAAACTTTAGTATTATATTATATATATATATATATATATATATATATATATATATATATATATATATATAAAATATATATATATATATATAATATAATATATATATATATATATATATATATATATAACTTGGTAGCCCCCTGCCTCCCCTGCTTATGAGAAGTTGGTTGATCAGAGCATACTGTGGACACGATGGCTGACAGAGCCCAGATATCTGTAAGAACAAGAGTATGGAAGTTGACGTTCTGATGTTGGGTCAAGTTGCAAGCAGTCTAGTAAGAGATGTCTTGTGTTGTCATTTGTGAGGGAGGGTTCATCCTTGGCAGTAAGGAGGGGCGAGGGGGAGTGGGCAGGGGGGCGAGTATTGCGAATCTAAATTCTATAATATGAAGGGAGGATGGCTGCCAGAATGGAGACTGGACAGCATCACTCTGGTTTGACACTCCAATGTTTCTTCTATAGGGGAAATTTTTGGGGAGGAGCTGGAGAAATGGGGTGGTGTTTGAATGTGGGAGATCGCTTTTGTTGTGAGTGTGAATGTGTTAAATAATGGGGGGGAGGGGGGAGATTGTAAATGTTAGAATGTACATGCTGGTGTAAGTTCTTTCCTTGGGTTGGCCAGGGGGTTGTTGTAATTTGGGTAAGGGTGGTCTTGTTGGAAAAGGATTTGGCTTTAAAATTAGCAGCAGCCTATCATGTCAAAGATGGGTCTCATAGAAAGGATTTTCATTTCGGTTTGTAAATGGTGGATGGGTGTAAAAAGGGAGGCAGCCTGTTATTATTTTGAGAGCTTTGTTTTTGATGGCCTCTAGTTTTTGAATGTTTGTTTGTGATAGCGGTAGGCTCGCAGGGATGCATAGTTAAAGAAATTCGCCCGGATATATATATATATATATATATATATATAATATTTAGATTCTGATATAATATATATATAGATTAATATATATATATATCTATTTATATATATATATATATATATATATATATATATATATATATATATATACTATTGAGAGGGACAGTAATAGTAGTGCAGAAGGGCTTCACCCTGATTTTTATAAAAATCACAGGATATACTGTAAAAAAATAATAATGAATTAAAAAAAAAAAATTACTGACGTCTTTAGGTAAAGTTACAGCCTCTCAAAGTTGTTAAAACTCCCATAGACTTTTCATTTTTGATCCTTCCAGGTTAGGTTCTCCTTTTAGGAGTATAAATCTGTTATACTAACAAATCTTATCATAACCGTGAACGTAGGATGACCCTAAAAACGAGCACGGAGCCTGTTATTTTTTTGTTATAGAAAACCTATGGGGGTATTTAAATTTGTGAGGCTGTAACCTTTTTTCCTAATGAGTTTAATATTTTGGTTTTTTTGTTCTTCATTATTATTTTTTTTAGAGTAGCTTTATCCTGAGATTTTTAAATATTTTTTTTATAAGAAAATCCTATGGGAAAATTCAAACTTTGAGAAGCTATAACTTTTTCCTAAAGACATAAGTCATTTTTAGTTTTTTTTATTCTTCATTATTATTTTTTTAGAGTATATCCTGTTATTTTTATAAAAATCGGGGGTGAAACCCTTCTGCGCTATTACCAAGAGGGACTCTTTGTGTTGGCCAAAGGTTGCTCCAATTAGTGTTTTCAACGCATTCAATTTATGTGTGGCTCTGGAGGTAATATTGATTATGTGGGGAGTGAATGTCATGTGTGTATCGAAAGTTAAGGCAAGAGTGGTGGGATGTTTAATGAGGGGGATTCTGTTGTTTGAAAGAAGAACTGTTGGACTGTTTTTGTTTTATTTTAGGAGAGGCTGTCATTGTTTGTTGACAGCCATTGCTCCAATTGATTTATGCATTGCTGTAGTTCTTGTCTTGCTGTGTTTATAGAGGGACTTTGGGCTGTAATTGTTAGATCATCTGCATAACTATTGATTTTTATAGAGGGGGATTTGGGTTGTTGTAGATCGTGCATAAATAGATTAAAGAATTTGTGATAGGATGGTGCCCTGGGGGATGCCATTATATAATCTGTAGGTATGAGAGGTGTGGCACACTTGCATAACTACAGTAGCTGTGGTATGAGAGGTGTGGCGCCCTTGTATGGTGCCCTGGGGGATGCCATTATATAATCTGTAGGTATGAGAGGTGTGGCGCCCTTGTATGGTGCCCTGGGGGATGCCATTATATAATCTGTAGGTATGAGAGGTGTGGCGCCCTGGGGATGCCATTATATAATCTGTAGGTATGAGAGGTGTGGCGCCCTTGTATGGTGCCCTGGGGGATGCCATTATATAATCTGTAGGTATGAGAGGTGTGGCGCCCTTGTATGGTGCCCTGGGGGATGCCATTATATAATCTGTAGGTATGAGAGGTGTGGCGCCCTTGTATGGTGCCCTGGGGGATGCCATTATATAATCTGTAGGTATGAGAGGTGTGGCGCCCTTGTATGGTGCCCTGGGGGATACCATTATATAATCTGTAGGTATGAGAGGTGTGGCGCCCTTGTATGGTGCCCTGGGGGATGCCATTATATAATCTGTAGGTATGAGAGGTGTGGCGCCCTTGTATAACTACGGTAGCTGTGCAATCAGATAGGAAGTTTGCTATTATTTTCTTATCATTGATGTTAATTTCTGTATTTAAAACTTTATTTATTAGAGGTGATGAGCAAAAACCTGCTTCATGACAAAGTGGGTTTTTGGTTACCAAAAACCCATCCCAGTGGGCTTTGGCAACCCTCCAACGCACCGCACATTAAACTCCTGAAAATGACTTGTCATCTTGTACTTAACCTATTATGTCATCTCTCCTCAAAATCTTGGGGTGCTGACAGCATGTCCCTTTTGCATCTCCACACAGCGCAATCCGATCAAAGCTGGGCTATGGCTGCGGAGTATATGGTCAGGCCTCCTCAACTCTACTACACCTGTTAGATCCCATCAAAAATGAGGTGATTTGTATATCCACTGGACCCTTCCGATCTTCCTCCTTTGTGAGCCTTGAAGTTGAATCTAATGTGGTGCCACTCTCTCTTCGAAGGGAATACATAATGTGCACAAGTTATCCGCTTTCAAACCCCAATACCATTTGCTCTAACATCGATTTTTCGAGAGATACCTAAGAATCCTCCTTACTGTCCATTTGCAAACAGTTTATAACATCCTTAACTTCCTCAGCATCCCATTGCACTGGCGCACCATCTCTTTATTATAGGTACTACAAAGGTGCTTGAGGGAGTTGTCCACTCTCTTACCACCACCACCACCACTGAGATGCCTTCATAGCACAAATGGTTCTTTGCTTGCTCATAAATATTGTGTGAGCATTGAAATTCCAAACTCACTCATTGTGGTACCTCCTTTCCAGTTACCTCTCTGTTGTGGAATTCCATTCCATTATATATATGTTTTTCCTGCTTGCATTTATCTTCCCCTATTTAAGACCTCTATCTGCACTCACTAGAGAATTTACATTACGTCAGGAAAGCCTTCATTTTTAATATATTTATTGTTCTGTCCCCTCCCTTTGTAAGGCTCGTCCGTGAGAGGTTGGTAACCCTTAAAAAAAAAAAAAAAAATATTCTTTATATTTTTCAAAAAGTTTCTTAAAAGATAAAATTTAATATATCTATATATTA
>JABUQX010078363.1:0-17500 GCA_015478945.1 Trachelipus rathkii
AAGAGGATAATTAATAAGGATTGTTTTTATTATTCTATTTTATTAAGAAAAAAATCCATAGAAATGAAATTCATGGGAATTGGTGTTGTTGTTTGGGGGTGTTGTGGGGTGTGGTGTTGTGTGTGTTTGTGTTGTGTGTGTGTGTGTGTGGAGTAGATTATGTAGGGGTGTGTGTGTGTTGTGTGTGTGTGTGTGTGTGGTGTTGTGTGTGTGGAGAAAGGGAGAGAGAAGAGAAAAGAAGTTGGATAAATTGTTATATATATATATAATATAATATTATAATATATATATATATATATACTGCAAAACCGTCCAAGAATATGTGATGCATATTAATAAGCAAGGAAGATTTGGAGTTGTGTGTTTTCGAAGAAGATATTATAGTTTTGGTGCGGAGAATTTGCCGAGTAGATAGAAGAAAGGAATAGGGAACTGTGTTTTTGAGGTTATTGAAAAAAACTACCATATTTTTCTTTACCAGCCCAATTAGAGATAAGAGAAAAACTCGAGGTTATCTGCTCGCAAAGCTCTATCTTTGCAAATCGATTAAATCGGCTGTAGAGTGGGTCGACTCTAAATTGGAAGGAGTGGATGAAAGGGAGGGGAGGAGTGCATTAACATAGGAGTAGAAAAAGTGATCACGTGGATAAGAGAGAGGTCATTTATTTTTTTTATGAAGTTTTTAGTGTAGAGCATAGCCCTTTTTAAGGAGGGGAACTTCTCTAGGTAATTTCTACCTAGGATTCGGACTAGGGGTCGAACCCGGGCCCTTGCGCATGTGACTCGTGTTCTACTCGATTGAGGGCTCACTGTAGTAGTTAAGTACTTAAAGAAGTAGTTAAGAGTTGGGGATCAGAAACGAACCTTAAGGAGGGCATCGCTATTAATAGATTTAGGGATGAACGGTGGGATAAGCCTAAAGCAGCTGCTAACATTGAACGCCGGAAGGATATTAGAGAGATGAAATAGTTCCCTCAAGATGGAAGTTTAGAGATCAAAGCTTTGTATCAGACTCTCCATCGAAAGCTTTCGATATGTCTAGAGCGACAACGAAAGATTATCCGTAATGCCGAATAACTGGGTGTCAGAAATCAGAGAGAAAAAGAAAGAAGATCACCAACCAGCAAGCATAACCATGACTGCAATTAAAGATTTGATTAGAAAACTTATGATTCTTCTAAATCTTATTGTTGAGAATAGATTCGAAAGCTTTAGAAAGAATGGAGGTTAGATATATATATATATATATATATATATATATAAATATATATATATATATATATATATATATTAAATAATATAATATATATATATATATATATATATATATATATATATATATATATATATATAAAGCTGAATACCGTCAAGAGCATTAGAAACTATGATGTTATGCATGAATGATTGAAAGAGTGGAGAAGGAGGAATAGCTCTAGTATTTCGTCAGGAGTCAGGGCTAGAAAGCAAGAGTTTGGCGAAGAAGTTCAGCTAATAGCAGGAGGTAAGTAGCAGGCATGCCATCATAAGATACTAGAGAAGGGGAAGAAGAAGAAGCAGCAAGCTTAAAAACCCAGAAAGGGCGTGATAAAAAAACCAGAAACGTAAATAAAAGAGTTTTAAGTGTAACGGAGAATAGATATTTCACGAATCTGGAATGAATTATAAATATCATGAGTTTCTGGAATTTTGAGAACGACCAGTAATATCTGGAAGACAGCGTTCTCTGTTGAGAATAGCAAGGAGACAGGCGAGTTAAAGCCAAGGTAACGGCTTATTGGCAGAAAAGAACGGCACCTCGGTTTTGCCTTCCTGGCACACTCCGAAGAGCCCCTCTCACAGAATTGCCTTGTCATTCCATGGGAAATCAACGATGTACGACAGGATATCGGACCAGTTTGCCTTTCCGAAGTGTCAGGAACGCTTCCTCGCAGTAGGCTAGGATCTTTTACCTACGGAAGACTTTCTAAATCTCACATGAAAAAAGAGGCAAGACAGTTGAATATCAAAATTGCAGACAGTGAAAAGATGAACAAAATAAGGAGAAGGATTAGAAGTTATGGAAACGTCAAGAATGTTGGGGTCATCTCAAGACGATCAGTTATATGAGGTAGGGAGCTTGCACCGCTTACTCGAGGTCAATTTCTAGTAAGGAATGATAGGTAAGTTCAACAGTTATATCATGAGAACTAGATGCAAAGCATTCCCAGTGGTGGTGAACATAGAAATGCATCCAAAATAATATTTCCGAGAAAGGAGAGAATAGAGATCAATGTGTTTTTATTTTGAAGTTTAGACAGTGAAAAAATTTAAATGATAAAAGTATATAGTGATGAAGTGGACAGATGAATTAAGTACTAGATATGAGAAGAAACTTTAAACATAGAGAAGTGAATTCATAGAGAAATTCATAGAGATTCAGAAAGACTCCAGATTCGAAACAAAGGAACATATTATATGGTTGTATATACATGGGCACATTCGTCTTTGGCTGAATTTTAGGGGGTAGAGATAGTAGGAGAAAATAAAGAAAGGGTTTTGCTGTCAGAGCATTCAACATTCTAAGAATTCAGTTAAGAATTCCATAGATGATTTCTAGAAGAAGAAAGGGTTGTGTGTTGTTTCACCAAGGGGAAATTAGATTTTAAAACTCTAGGGGTTGTAGAATTAAGTGAATAAAGGAAACCATGTATACCATTAAACAGACGTATTCTACGTGGCAACAACACAACCAAGGGATCCTCAACTCCCAAATAGTGATGATGGATTGGTGTGGACGGGGTTATCTTGGAAGTCCATCTCTCTCTCTCTCTCTCACTCTCTCTCATCTTCTCCTCTCTCTCTTCTCTCTCTCTCTCTCCTCGTTCTCTCTCTCCTCTCCTCTCTCTCCTCTCTCTCTCTCTCTCTCTCTCTCTTCTCGCTCCTCTCTCTTCTCTCGTCTCTCTCTTCTCTCATCTCTCTCTCTCCTCTCTCTCTCTCTCTCTCTCGTCTGCTCTGCTGGCTTCTCCAAGAACTAGTTGTGAGGATACTTATAGATGATCTTTTTTTAACATTAAAGTGGTCTGTAATAATTTTTTGTGGTGTGTGAGAGAAGGATCAACCTACTCCTGTGAAAGAAGATTGTGGTAATGAGCGAGAAAGGGGGTAACAATTGTGACAATGAATGCAATGGGATCACCCCCTAACACTGGCATAAATGCCCAATGGGGTATAATTCATCGCTTCGGATATATTATATATATATATATATATATATATATATATATATATAATATATATTATATATATATATATATATATATATATATATATTATTAGATTATATATATATATAATTTATATATATATATATTATTATATATATATATATATATATATATATATATATATAATATAATACATATTAAGTATATATATTAGAATTTATTATATATATATATATGATCTATATATATATATATATATATATAAATATATTATATATATATATATAATATATATATATATATATAAATATATATATAGTATATATATATATATAAATATTATATATATATATATATATATTATGTATAATATTAATTATATATATATATATATATATATATATATATATATATATATATATATATATAATATATATATATATATATATATATATATATATTACATAAAAACTAAAACATTTTAAGAAGCCAGTATAGAAGAAAAAGTGACATTAAACAGAAATAAGGAAATTTATTTAGTTTCTAATAAGCAGGTTTTGGTAGCCATTAACCGCTCGTTCATAACGTGACTGAGTTGAGTTAAATTAAAGGTGAGTTATACGAAGACGTCGATGATTTAATGTTTAATCGGTTTACTAAAGCTAGTCAGGGTCTTTTTTGGAAAGCGTTTGAGATTTATTACCGTTTCTTTCTTCTTCCTCCTCCCATCTGGAGGCTTCATTCTTGAAGGGGGATTTTTTGAGAAAATTCTTAAAAATCCCCCCTTATGAATGAAACTGCTGTGAAAAGTAGCTATAATTCTTTTGGGGGGTGGGGGGTTCTGAACTTCTGAGAAAAAGTGCTTATAATGATTTCAAATAACTAAGATATTTATTTTTTTTATTCATTATAATCTCTATAAGTTTCAATTATATTTTTAATTTATTTTTGTTTTATTATATATATATATATATATATATATATATATATATATATATATAATATTATATATATATATATTATATTATATATATATATATATATATATATATATATATATATATATATATATATATATAATAGTAATATTATATATATATTATATATTATTCCTAATTGTATTTCTAGTCTAGGGCCCCTAGGGTAAACTCTATAGTCCGTGACCGTCTTTCCTTCCGATTCTGCTTTTCTTTTTTCAATGCACAACAAACGCATCTACTCACTACTATACTATATGATACGTATGGTTAAACTAAGAGATAATATAATTAATTAGGATCGTAATACTTCACTTTCATATAAAAAATATACTATTGAGAAAACTTATATATATTAGAAATATAATATTGGATTGATTGACATAATTAACTCACAAGAACATAGGTGGGGCTGGACCAAAGCGTTAAATGGAGGCTTACTCACGGGGATTGGAACCACCGAATAACAATTGTATGTTGTAGCGAAACGAGGGCACAAATACTGTCTCTGCGATGCTCTAATGATATCGTACTGGGGAAGGCTAAATCACCCAACGCCATTCACATTAGTTGAACAGAATAGTTCAACAAGAACAGACATTTAACGAACGGAGATTCCATCTATCAATGGACGGAACACATTCACCAAGGTTGTTCAGCCTGTTCGCTATCGCTTCGTTCTTTAATAATATGTTAAGGAGTTAAATAATTGCATAATCCGCAATTTATTATTTTAGATGTTAAAATTAAAGAACATAAGTGGAAGGTAGAACTACTGCCTTCTCACGGGAATGTAGAGTATTTGCAGTTCAATGTTGGTTAAATTCAGAGATAGGTATCGACTGAAGTGAGATGCGACGTATTCAGGAATCTCGGAACACTCTGATCGAGGGCGAAGCATCTCAACACCGATAAAAGCTCGCAAGATTAATGGATATCATTTGTTATCGAGTGAAAAGAATACTGAGAGTTTGTCAGCAAATTATAGCGGACTCACGAGCGCTCTTATGTAATAGGTGTATTATGTGAGGACTCGTATCTTTTAGGTGTTGCGTAACACAGCAAAGCAACGTAAAGCTGTCACTTCAGTTATTGTCGAGACTATTATAATAAGATACGCGCTAGTGGATATTCAATACCATAGGAAGATAAAGTGGGGGTGTTAATTCTTTACCTTTCGCGCTTGTAGTATATGTTCTTTATGTTGTAAGATCGGAGTAGTTCTATTAATACGATAAAATAGTAAATTAAATAAAAAAAAATAATTTATATTTCTAATCTTCGCTCCTATGATTTTTATAGGTGCGGCTGCCAGCTGACGAAACGGTTGAAGTTGACACTCTTGTTAATAATATAAACTCATACTTACATATAATTTATTTATGACGAGGGATAAGGACTATAGCTGAGGATCTCACTAACCTCGGTGATGTCGCTATTGGAAGGGACTCTCATTGCTCTTATATAGACTGTATCTTGCACTCTCACTATTTATATGGTGTATAGGTGAGATAGCTATCTAGTCTATAAAGCATCGAGCATATTGTCCTCTATATTTCGTATCATGCTCACTGGTTTGGTTCAATCTCCCTGAGGCGAAGGCAGTATATACTTTTATATTAGAGAGATTTTTTAACTTTATTATAGCCACGCCCCAAAATTGACAAGACGATCAACGTAGCCACCTATAATATAATAATATATATATTATTATATTATAATATTATATTAGTTGATGATAAGAAAATGTGGTATTCGACACTCACAAAATAATGATAGATTGTCCTATAAGTGATACTTTTATCGCTTTAAAATACCGGTCCAACCTATTTAAGTTCGTACTCATCTATGAGCACTTATATTTTTCTGTCACTTACTATAGCATATTTTTTTATAGGTCACTGTATCCTAGAGAGTGCACCGAGCAGAGGTAAGAGAGAGAGCAGCAGAGAGATGAGAGCACGCGCAATTTTGAAGAGCGAAGAGTCATGGAGACGAGATGTAGTAGAGAATGAGAGAGGAGAGAAGACTGTGCGAGAGAGAAGAGAGAGGAGATTGTGGAGCATCGTTCACGTTGATTGAGGACGTAGCGCACGAGCAGTGCACGAGATAGCATTACCAGACGTGGCCGGAACGTCCTCCCAGAAAGCTCGGAGAGTACACGGTCGATGCATATATTCGAGGTCCCGATTGACCGCATCTGGTCAGTATGTCAGCATTGGTACATTTGTTATTGTTCTCAGATATAAGATAGACGAGATCATAGCCGAATCGGAGAGGAGATTTTCATCTGGAAAGAGAGTTGAAAAAGGACTTTGTATGTTTTGAGGCGCTGAGCGTTTTAGAAGTCACAATATGTCGTACATGACACATGGTAACGTTTTTTTAAGGGCGGACGACTCTTGAAAATTAATTTTGATAGAGAGCATAATTTTATCCTTAAGTGTCTCCTCGATTTGTGTTGCTCGTCGTTAGTTCGAGTTTGGTAGATCGCACGAAATATCATCTCTACGGATCGTTGTAGGTCTTTGAAGCGTTGGGCAAAAACTAGTGATGTCTCTATAGAGCATATCTTTTTCGCACGAAGAGGTCGCAGTGAGCATGAATCGTTTCTAATGATTGAATAGCTATCGACGCTGATACTATTCTTGGTATTCTTGTGATCTTGATGTTAAATGGTTCTCAAGCAATTTTCTTAAACTTGATTGCAATAATAGATTTCTCTTTTTCATAGTCGTGTGTTTTATCTCGTTTACCATGAGTGTTTACGGTTGAATCTGTATATTTATAAAAAATTCTTTGCATATATTTGTGACCACGCGTAGTCTATAGACGTATTAGATCAAGTTGATGAAATTGTTAATTGTATAAAAAATATTAAAACTTCTCCAATACAGGATTATCTATCTACTGAGGTTAATTCCTAATGATGCCTATATTAAGTACCTAAACTCAGTTTAAAAAATATATATAAACACACTATATATATATATAGATAATATATATATATATACATTTGGTTGATTATTTCACTTACTTTTAAATTAAGTAATCAAAATTAACATCTATGATTAGATTAATTAAAAGTAGCCTTATTAATATATATATATATATATATATATAATATATATATATTCATATTTTAAAATAAAAATTGTTATGGACGTATAATAATAAATATTAATATATATATATATATTATATATTATATATATAATATATATTATATTTATTATATATATATATATTATATATATATATAATATATATATATATTAATTATATATAATATTAATATATATATATATATATATATATATATTATATTAATAATAAGTAATATATATATATTCTTTTATTATATAATTCATAATTTATAATTATATATATATATATATATATATTATATATATATAATATATATTATGTATATATTATATAATAACATATTATATATAGATAATATTATATATGTATCTGTTATATACTATATATTTATATGTAGGTATATCACAGATGCAGATATCCAGAAATTTCCCAATGGTTCCTATAGGAAATTTCATAAGAATCAAGGTAAACCCAATAGCCCATTTATAGTTCTGACCGGATAAATTTTGTCAAAAGAAGAACATATTTGGAAATAGAACAGAACATTGACGAACACCACAATTAATAAGAAATTAGGAAAAGATTGGTCTGTGAACATGCACCAATATAAAACGATGAGTAAGCAAACATAAAAAGAAAACCCAAAGGAAAGAAGGAAACTATCAATGAGAAGAAGGAAGACTCACTCTTTAGCGGAGAATATCAATTTTATAGATTTAATCTGTAAACGTAAGATCATTCAATAGTTTTAAATAATATAATATTGTTGTAGGATGGTTCGTTTGAGTTATGAGCACTTGAAATCCGGTCTGTGACGTTTGTGTGTATAGGTTACGCCCAGACTATCCGGGCCAGAGTGAAGAAGAAAATGAAATGGACAGCAGTTATTAGAGATGTATATAGTCGCTAAGCTCTCGCTCTTGAAATGGATTGAAACGCATCTTTATTGCTAGATATTGGTGGAGGAATAAGTAGAGCTCTTTGATGGGATGTCTATAAGGTAGTCCATACATCTGGGTGAGTCAAGCAAACACTCATTAGACAACATTATTACTGGTGATAGGAGCAAAGGAACGATAGCAGCGTTCATTACGGCTTATTTTTAGAAGGGAATGCCTGGCTGTTTTTTTTCAAATGGACGAGGGAGATCAGAAAATTTCACAGCATCAAGGCTCGTTTGAGGGAGGCCTTTGCCATGAACGCATTTAGCGCGTATGGTGAGTTTGCAATAAAAAAATGGGAAGGAGAGCCGGTCGATGTATATTTGTAACCGAGCTGAGGAGGTTAGCCTCAATAGGCAAAATAAAGGATGAAATGGTGCTACGAAGAGAGCATTTGTTTATGGGATGCCAACGTCAGTCGGAAAAGAGTTACGAGCAATGCCTGAAATAGAAGATATGGAATTTGGGAAAATATTATCAAAGGCGCGAGCGTTGCTAACACTAGAAAATGAGACTTTTATTGCCGCGCTAAAGCGAAGGAGGAGCAAAATCTTTCAAAAATATTCAAGAGCTTCGATTAAATGTTTCATGCGGAGGGCGACATTTGAGGAAACATTGTATGAGAACTAAATAGAAAATAGTTGGCAATCGTGGGGTTTTTGGATCACCAAGCGGACAAAACTATGGTATATTGTTGAGAGTCAAGAAAAAAAGGATGTCATGTTATTGCTCAGAATAACAAGAAAATGGTACAGGAGTAATAAAGGAGAGAACACAAGTACGCAACGATAAAAGCGGGCGGGGCTCTCGCTGAGCTAAGTTGGTTACAGGAGACGGACAATGCGAGTTGCGGTAAGCAATTGTAGAAGATGTTGAGAAGCTACACACGCAGGGATTTTGATATATTGTATTCTATATTAAAAGATACAGAGAGTAAAAGTTATAAATGGAAAATGGGATCAGGCCCTAGGATCAGATTTCGGGATTGTTGTCAGACTTTCTAGATCGTGTGAAGCTGTGAAGATTGTTCTGGCAAAATAGAAATACGAAGGTAAGGGGCAGAGTTCATTTCTCTCGCAAGTCTTGCGATGCGAGAAGAGAATAAATAATCCGTTGATAAAGGGGAAGTTTAAAGGTGTGAAGATATAAGAGGGGGAAGAGATGAATTAGAGAAGTGAATAGGTAGTAGTTGTTATGAAGAGACTAATAATGGTGTGGATATGATCTTACGGTACAATAAGATATTTAATAATTTCATTACTAGACTTGGGGGCGTCGTGTTTGAAGAGTAGTGGTCCTGTTTAAGATTTGGCTACATTGAGTAAGAGTGAATGGTAGACTGTGAATGGATTTGACTTGAGTGGAGATGTGGCGTGCCGCGATATAATAAGGAGAGGATAGAGAACAGACTTATGAACAAAGACATACGCTATCGTTGACTAATTGAGATGGAACGTTTTCGATGGAGGAATTATTGGAGGAAGTGCGGTGGAAATGGGAAAGAAGGCGGAAGTCCGGATCTGGGAGAACATACTGTGGAGTGTGTAGTGAGAGAGGAACTTTAAGTTTTGGAAGGAGATATTAATTATAGTTTGAAGTTACACTATCTGACGCATCGAGTAGATACGAGATTCATCACAGAGAAGGTATATAGTTATATAGACGAGTGGATACACGCGGTGTGAGTGTTGAGAAGAGGGAAAAGAATTAGTGATCAATTACGAATGACTGGCAGTGATCCAAGAGTCTAACAGGAAAGAATAGTTGCCAGTGGGATTTTCAGTGAATAGTGTTATAACGATGTCAATAGAATTGGCCATAAATTAGAGAAAAGAATGAGAGTAGATTATACATGTGTGAAATTCGAGAAAGGCGGCTCTCTGAGGGTTTTGGAGCGGAGAATTATCAAAAGTGGTCAAAAACATTAGGGGAACAGTAGGTGAGAAGCAAATTGTTGGAAACGACGGAGCGTTAACCTCTTTTCGCTTGTTGAGGTGAGAGAATTTTATATAGTCAAATACACATTGTGGAAGCATAGTTCTCGGAGTGGAGCTAAAGATCCATAAATGACCTGGCTAATGTTATTAGAGTATTGGAGAAAGAAGTAGAACATTTAGTAATTTTACTTGTATAAAAATTTTAATCTTAACAAAGTACTTCTAACATATAATGATGGATTTTTGGGGGTAAAGGATTCTGGAAATAAATTTGCCGCACTCGCATTATTCTGACTCATGACGCGCACTTCACCATAGACTCGTAACAGCATTCAGATAAGATATTTTGCTCACGCATCAAGAGGATTGTAAAGATTCTCATTACTGTGCATTTCCTACAAGAGAGGACACAAGAACTACAGCAGGACGTCGCCTTTAATGAGTTATTCATCATAGGTACACATATAAATCCGGGAACTTTATCAACACATCTTTGCGGCTAGAAGAGCATAGAAGAAGAACTTCTTTATAGTAATTTATATTTATTATTATTTTTGAAAATACTTTCGTGAAAAGTTAAATATTTCCTCTTTTGTATTCAAGTATAATATATATATATATATATATATATATATATATTAATTATATAATTAATATAACTATGATATATATATATATATATATATATATATATATATAATATATACTTATACTATATATATATAATATATATATATATATATAATTTATCAGAAAAAGATTAGAAACCTCTGCGACAAACTCCGAGAGGGCTGATAGAGCAAAACGATAAAGGAACATTGTATTGGTTAAAATAAGCTAAATAAGCTATGTTGTATGAAGCTTCGTTTCAAAGTTACGGAATGATAGTGAAGCGACAACAAGACTCCTCACGTACTAGCCATTATATCGATGACATAATTGTAATTGAAGACATCGTAGGAGCGGAAGATGTAGTCTCATATTTAGCAAGCTATGGATTGGTGACGAAACCTGTATAATGTTGTGAGGTGGTAGATGGGAGCCGAGAGAGCAGTTACACCTGTGTACTCCGAGGGTTGAAAGAGGTAACAATAAGGCTATTTTTGTTAAACAACGTATGTGGTTTTGACGCAGAGAGTTTGTAAAAAGCAAATCCAATGGTAGCAGTTGGTTTATGAATCTTTTTAATTGGGGAAAATACAGGAGGTGTTTCAAGATGGCTGGCTCTGATGCGCATTGAATAACATTCGTACATCAACGTGCCATTAAACAAGAGCTGCCTGTCGGACTCTACCGAAAATGCCCTCGCCCTCACTGTATCTGATTTGATCAAACGCAGTGAATATTCCCTGAATCAGTTCCTCTCTTGTGTTGATGGGATTAATGTACACAACTTCTTCACAAAGCAAATAATCTAGGGGCGTGAGGGAGGATTCTGAGGATAGTCTAATAATAAAATAATCACAGAGAGCAGAACAACCCGGGAAAGTGAGTCCTTAGATACTCAGACGCGCTGGTGAATCCGTAATTGTCAGTGTACAGACTCTGTTTCAGGCGCCCGTCACCTTGAGTGGCCTGAAAGTGGAGCTGGAGAGGCGCCACATTCACATATTGTCTCGAAACGAAGCACATGTTCCTCTGCACGGAGGAGAGTATCATGGGGTATGTCGTCCATGAGCTGCGGAAGCGTGTTTTGGAGTAGTTGCAGGTACGCAGATACGCAGATCCATCCAAACGGTGTGGAATGGTGACAGGTCCCAGCAGATAATACCCAAGAATTCCACCACAGATGTTTACGGTAAATTTTGCCTGGTGAACTCTGGATGAAAGCACTCTCGGCGTGTATGGATTGTCCTAAGGGTCCCGGTATGTGGCTGTTTCTTGGGCTGTGGGAGTAGCTATCAGTTTGAAGCACGCCTCTCGGCAAAACACACGACATGAGAGCAAGGGAAAGGCTCAGTATTATCGATGCCTCCACGCTTTAGCAGCGTAAATCTCTGCAGGAGACAAAAAGTCAGCACAAGGAGGCTGCGAAGTAGTGGACGTTGACGCCCAAGGTGCAATAGAGATCTCTTTGTGTAGGTGGAGTTAGAGTTCATGTGGACTTTTGGAGTCTCAGAGGCGCTAAGAATCCAGAACAACTACACGAACTGATCCTTGAACCCATGTCATTGGGTAACAAAGTGGGCGGTGATGCTAGTCCGAACACGGGTTCGTTGGCGAACTCTCTGAAGCATATAGCTCTATCTTCAAACGCGGAGTCCTCGTATTACGACGGTACTTCCACCATGGCACTCGGAGGGTCACCATTATGTCGAAGGCTTCCGATGGAAAAGGCGAGCAAACATTTGGGGTGGGCGGGGTGGAGTATATTCTGTGTGGAAAACGCCGAGTTCCCGGTAGCATGGAGGTGCGCTCGTTGATCGTTCCGATCTTCCCGTTCGCGACAGTCAAACGACAATTATCATGTCGGTTAATAACTCGGGAAGAGTGATAAGTGATCCATTCGTATCGATGCCTACACAAGTATCATGGGAATCTCTATTTCTCTGGGATGATGAGTTGGGACAAGGGTAAAGGTATTGGGTCGTGTTTCCGAAGGACTTTAAGCGTACACACTATTGTACGCCACGGCGATAGGGATGAAGAAGTAAGGGGAGTAGTGAACACAAACACACAAATTTAAAAATTGGAGTAACCTAAATGTGTGCGGTTAACGCCTACATAGAGCGCGGACGCGTCGGGCACTAACTCGTGACAACTAGTATCGCTTCAATCGTCCGTAAATTTGAAACGAAGCGTCATACGAGAATAGGTTAGATTTGACGCAATACATGTTCCTTATCGTGTTGCGCTCAGTCTAGCGCGCAACGGGAGTTTTGTTGACAGACGTTTTGAATTCACCCTGTATGGTAATAATTATATGAGGTATAGAGTATAGTTATATATAAAAATAGAATATATATTATATATATATTATTTATATATTATAGTATTATATATTATTATATATGATTTAATTATATATTATATAATTATATAGTATATAATATATATATTAGTATACTATATTTATAGTTAATATATTATAAATCACAAGATTATAATATATATTCATAATATATGATTCGAAGATTTCAACACTCGTGAAATTTTTTTTTGTCTACCGCCTATATATATCTAATAACTAATTCTATGAATAATATATAATATATATAATATATATATATATATATATATATATATATATATATATATATAATATATACTATATATATATATATATATATATAAAAAAAAAAATATATAAATATATTACTTATGTAGTAATATATATATATGTATTATGTATATATATAGACGTTTTAAAAGTGTATATGTAAATTTTCTTCAGCCAAAATATCAGCAATATTATTATTTTGTTTTTGGCGTAAGAAAGCGAATGTTTATTTCCATCCTGGCGCTGCATTCGCACATCCCTCCTGACGATTGTAATTACACGTCCCAACATTCCACAGAACTCTCTTTTTCTACTTAGCGCCTTCGCGTCTACAAAAGACATTGCAATATTTTCCTCAATTTCATCTCTATCAAATTTCTTTTCATATAAATGATGTTTAATTGTATAAAAAGAGATATCCGGCGGCGTTTTATATAGAAAAGAAAGTTTAGTGTTTCTTTTTTCCTATTGTTTTTTTCAGTTTTATAGGAATATTTTCTGTGGAGGAAAAGGTCTCTTTATTCGATGGATTTAGCAAAATGAAATGAAAGTGAAAATGGAACTCGCTTTATTGCGCGTCTTATGGAAAATTCTGGCAATCACAACGCTATCAACTGAAAAGGATAACGATGGCAAAAGGTAAATCTTGGAATTGAACTTCGCAGTGGAATTCTAAGAGAATGCTTACTTTCGAAATACGTTATATGATTTACCAAACACGACATGTATAGTTATTATTATTATTAATTTATTATTATTCATTATTATGTATTATTATACTTATTATTATTTATTATTATTATTTATTATTGTTATTATTGATTATTGTATTATTAGTTATTGTTATTATTAATTATGTTATTCATTATTATTTATTATTTATTATTATTAAATTATTTATTTATTAATAAATAATCTTTTTTTAATGTTAGCTAATTTTATTATTATTCAAAACAAATAAATGAAGAAGTTGAATATCCATTAAAAAGTTCCTGTAAATTATTACTTGTTTGCGTTTCTGATTAATAAAAGCCTTTCAATTTTCTAAATATTAAAAGCTCAACAATCGGAAATCTATTCGCTGGAATTTAATAATAATAATAAGTAGAAAATATTGCAACATTCTTCTGTAGAGGCTCGAAATTCACTTTATCCATTGAATTGCGATATTTTGCTCTATAACAGATCACGCACATGGCGCACATGTAAGTATTTTAAAGTAGTGCATTTTAGGACACATGGAATATAATATATATATATATATAATTGATGGTATAATTGATATGAATTGTAGTTATTTATTATAATTATTGATTTAATTATAGTAGATATTAATATATAAATTATAAAATTAAATTAAAATAAGAGCAAAATATTCCATTATCTAATTTTACAATTTAAATATAATGCTGTATAATATGACTGATTAATATAATATATAGTATAATATATAGTTAGTACTTACAAACACTTCCATTTAACAGACGTCGAAAAGTTCAACTAGGTAGTAAATAAAACCTCCTTCAGTTTTGGCTTGGTAATTTTACCATGTAATTCATTCAAAAATATGTAATTTAAATATACAATAGTTTTCGTTGAAGAAAAAATAAATAGAATTTTTAAATTATTTTAATTTTAATGAAAGTATTTTTTAATGTAAGAATGCATTTTTCCGATTTTAACTTTCATTCCCAATTATATATATATAGTTACTAGTAGGTATATATATATATATATATATATATATAGTGTTAAGTATTTACATAATAATTAATATTATTAGTATTATATTAATATTATTTAAATTTTATATATATTATTATAATATATATATTATAATACATATATATATATATAAAGATATATAGAAAAAATAGAATATATGATATATATATTATATATATTATTATATCTAAAAGATATAACATATATATATACATATATAAATCATATTAATATATATATATATTATTATAGTATATATATATATATATAATTATATTATTTTTATATATCATATATAATATATATATATAGGAATATATATAATATAATATAATAAGAAGTTATATATATATTATATATAAAGTGATAATATATAATATTATATATATACTAAATTAGTATATATCATAATAAAGTAATATATATATACAATATATTTAATATAGTATATATATATATATTATATAAAGTAATATATTTATATATATATAGCAGATATATATATATATACTATATAGTATATATATATATGTATATAATAGCTAGATTAATTATAATATATATATTATAGTATATATATATATATATATATTAGTATATTATATATATATATATATAATATATATATATATTAGAGATGGCCTGAATGTCTATTTCCACTATTCGCGAATGCAAATGTTATGCGAATAGTTTTTTTAATATTTGCGTAAATGCGAATGCAGATATTACATATTGCCAGTAATGTGCCACTTTTTAAACTAAGTATAAGTGGAGAATTTATTTCTTTTGTAAGAGTTCAGCCATAAAAGATTGAAAGAATAAAATATATTTACTTTCCTATATTTCCAGGAGGCAAAACGAGGATCCACTCTTATACATCCATTCCACCAATCTCTTTCCCCAACCTCAGCACTTTGAAAAAGGAAAACCACTTCACTAACTTATAGAGCTATAATTGATAAGCGAAATCAAAATTTGAATCATTATTCGAATGTTATACTTCAAAGTTTTAATCTTTCTAGCTCTTTCTGAAGCCCGTTTACCATCTGCTTACTTTTCCATTAAAGCACTTCAGACCAGTACCACTAAAAAAAAGTTCTCAGGCAACAGTTTATGGCGGACTTTCAATGTATCTCCTTCCTAACTGTGAAATATCTTAGTACGTCTCCTCTGCTCCCTCCACCATACAAGAGGGTCTATGTCAGGGAAAATGCATATCTCTTTGACGTACTGTTTGATGATTTTTTATGAATGCTGAAGATCCTTTATTATAGTTTGTATTGAGGACCTTAGAATTGCATTACATGATGTCGGTAACAGTGGCGCTTGTAGATGATTTTGAAACAACGCTTGGTGTTCTTTATTTGTTTTGAATTATTTCAGATTGTGTTTTTGAATTTCTTCACAGTTTCGGCCTACGCTGATTTTGACCATCACAGTGGAAACTGGAAAATGAAAAAGTTTTTTTTTGTATCTAGGGTTTAAAAACCTTTTGCAAATTTACCTCAATATCGTCGCTCTCATAATTTTTATTCCTCGACTCTCATTTTGAGAGAACTTCACTGACTGACGTTTGAGACGTCACACGATTTCTAATAAGGTACAGCTGATAATTGACGGAGTTTATATTATTAACTCAAAGGAAATATGTTTTCCTTATATTGTCACTAATATCTCTCATGGTGCAGTGAACATCATCTGGAGATAGTTTCCAATTCGACAACATTCCATTAAATACGTCACTAAGATATTCACCGGCGTGTCGTTCAGCGCACAATTCTCGTCTACGACATGAATATTAAGAGATAATAAAGAAACTCCTAATTGAGTATCTGACAAATTTGTCAAAGGAGAAAGCTAACTTGGATGATTATATGATAGAGGTTATTAATTCTGAAACTTTAACTCTAATGCAGTCATACATTTTCTCACAAATAATATTTCTGCAGTATTTCCTTTGACGTACTGGATATAAAGTGACCTCTTCTTTCATTAGTCGTACAAAGCTAAGAACTCCAACGTGTGAAAATGGAAGATCGTCCATTACTATCATTTCTTCCATTTTACTATATGTCCTTTGTGATTTGTGCTAAATCACAATCGGTAGACGACAGAGCCGCAAAGGCAAAGACCCGGGGTTTGATCCCCCGTCCGGATCCTAGGTTTCAATTACTTAGAGAAGTTCCCATCATAGATTAGGGCTATGCCCGTGAGGTTAGGACTTGGGGAAAAAATAAACTCTTATAGCTAGTATTGAAGATCCGATCTTCTTTTACTCGTTTTCTTTTCTCCTCTTCCTTAATGGTTCCTGCTTAAATTGATTCTAAAACCAGATTCCATTTCTTCCAGAGAATAATTATGATTGCAAAGTATACAGTCTACACTATAC
>JABUQX010078363.1:22500-30732 GCA_015478945.1 Trachelipus rathkii
TTTCCTCACCCTATCCTCTCCTCCTATCCACTCCCTATCCCCTCCCTTAACCCTCTCTCCTAACCCCTCCTTCTTCTTCATTTTTTTATTTACTTCTTTCCAAAATATCTTGCTCCCTGTTTCAAAAATTTCTGGTCACTTGTCTACCAACCATTCATTATTTGCATTTCTCTTTCGCCCTCTCTCTTCTCAGAGCCGCCTCTCATTTGGGCCCCCTTCCTCACCCATTTTCCCATCTCTCTCTATAAAAAAATAACCCCCCTCTAAAATATTCCTCCCAGCTTTCCTTCTCCTATCCCCCAAATCCATTTCCAGATAGACCTTCTTTTTTCTTTTCACCACTCTTTCACACGTCCTCACTCCACCATTGTCACTCATTTCCTTCTTACTTAGCTCCCACCTTTTAACTCCGCAAATCTTCTGGGCGCTCTTTCACAAAATTGGTCTCTTTAAATCTCTTCCACTCCTCCTCCACATCCCTAATTTCCGTCTCTCTCACGTCCCTCCATCTATCCTCCATACCCCTCCTAAACTCGTTCTTACACAATGTCTCATCTAATTTCCACCTTTTATGAACCTTTCTATTTTCGCCTCGTTTTTTTCCTCTTCTCCTTAAACGTTACATCTCCCCTACCCTTAACCTAGCAACACCAAATAGTGATTCAATTAACCCTTAACAATCCGCTCCCTCTGAATTACATTTACATTCTCAGTAATATTCTGCCTCTATCGCTTACTATTATATAGCAACACATAACCATAACGCCCTCCCCTCGCGTTATCTCACTCTTGACATGTATAGCTTAATGATTTTCATCTCTTCTTGAACCAAGTAATTCCCAACTATCCATCTCTATCTAACACATAAACCTCTAACATACTTTTTCTTCCATTTAACCTATTACCTTTCCCCTACCTTCGGCGTCCAAATGAACCTATTATTCTACCCATCTTCTCTCTTCCCAATCCTAGCAATTTCAAATCTCCTAATAACAAATTTATCCATTAACTAGATGTGCCCAGTTTGGTTTCCCCAACATTCAATATTTCCAATTTCAACTCCAAATCTTTCTCTCTCCTCCTCCTGCCTCCATTTTTATCGGTGCACTACGCTTGTCTGCCGCATATAACCCCACAATTCCCACCAAATTTCATTTCACTTTAACCCAACATATTTTTCTGAATTCACCTATTTTGCAGACATTGCTTTTATCTTACGCCACACCTCTTTTTCCTCATAACTAATCCTACCCCTCCCTCGCCCTCACTCTCTCGTTCACCACCGAAATCATACCCTTAAATTTTCCAAAGACCATCTCCTTCTATCCTTCAGCTTTTGTTTCTCTGCACTCCTAGCCATCCAACCTTTTTTTCTCTCTGCTTCGAACATTAACCCCATTCTTCCCATTTATCCAGAATCCTACATTTATTCCCTCCCTCACATTCATACACCCAACTCCTAATCTAATCTCTTTTGCCCATCCGTATTCTCTTTTACTCCTCTTACTCTTCCTTGAGTCCTGACCCTCTTTATCTTCACCACTATCAAACTTTTTTCTATTCCACACCTCGATTAACCTGCACGTTTACCGGATCCCACAACCTGAGGCACTTCCCAATACTCAAGCTCCAAACCCAACCCCGCTCAATACAAATTCAACACTATAAAAAACTAAATACTTAAATTAAAACTCTTCATCAAGAGTTCAATATTGAATATCGATTTAAAGGTCCCTGAATAATTTTCCTTCTGTGATTATAAACTTGATGCAATCTATTCCTATATTAGAATCAACAGGAACCTTGATGTATTCCCCTTCTGTTTTGGAGATACTCTTGTTAGAGTTCCTTGGCTTAAATTTCTTACACTTTATACTTTCTTGTTTAATATATATTCCTTGATGAAATACCCTATAACTGTCTTTAAGACACTCTTATCATTCGCAGAGTTCCCTGTTTATTCTACTACTGCTGTATTCTATCCTGGTATTTTTGCAACCCTTGTAGTTAAAATTTAATTAGAACTAATACATTTACTAAGTACACCTGAAACTATATATATATATATATATATATATATATATATAATATATATATATTATGTATAGTTATATAATATATATATATATATATATATATATATTATTATATAAATATATATATTCCATGGGCGGCTCGTGGTCAAAATCTTGAGTAAGGCAAATCGAAATAATATTTATAGTATATATATATTATATATATATATAGTATATATATGTATATATATATATAATAATTATTATTATATATAAATATATATATATAAATAATGTATATTATTATATATATATATATAATATATATATATATAATATTAATAATATAATTTATAGTATATAAATATAATATATATATATATAAATTATATATATATATAAATTATATATATATAATATATATATATATATATATAATATTATATATATATATATTTATAGTATATAATTATATATAATATATATATATATATATTATATAAATATATAATATATATTATAATAATATATATTATATATATATAATAATATATATATATAAGATTTTTCACACCTTAAATGCTTTTTTTTTTAATTTAAAACCTTCGTTTCATATATTCAATTCATTTAATAATTTGTAGTATTAAGTTGTCTCCGTTAAATATAACTTTTACATATATATATATATAATATATATATATATATAGATAAAATATATAATATATATATATATTATATAATAAATATATATATATATATAAATAGTTAGTATATATTTATATAATATATATATAATTATAATATTATAATCATATATATATATTATTAATATAATATTATTATATATAATATATATATAGTGACCAATGAAGAAAGAATGAATGGTTTTCATATATGAATCACTCACTGTATTGCACATATTCTAACATTTGAATTCCAAATAGGGCCTACAACACTCGAAAAAGAATTTAGTATATTTTTTAATGAAACTTAAATCGAAACGATTCCAATATCCCAGTATTTATAAAACTAACAGGCTCAAATTTTAATTAAAACACACAGAAAAATCAGTTAATAATTAATATATATAAATAAATTAAAAGGCGTATTACTACTAACTCGAACTTCACCAAAACCATTCCCCATTATAACATGTGAACTAATACTGGTCTGCCGAGCAACTGGCAAAGTAGCCGGAGGAAAAGAAGTTTGACTACAAAACCGCGTTTTCCTCAGACTCTGGTTGAGTCAAGTTTTATTTTAAATGAAAATATAATAAATAAGTTCGCAGAAGAAAATGAAAGATAAGCATAAAATATCAATTAGTTATTAATATAATTATGTTATTAATAAAATATTTATTTGTGTCTGCTGTCGGTTGATGTGGTGTAGTGGTGTGTTGTTGTTTTGTGTTTGTTGTTGCAATTTAAATGGGGATTAATTTAAAAAAAAAAATGATGATATTTGAGTCGTCAGGCACATCCAAAATTGCCTAGCCTGTTAGACAATAAGGAAATTTTTTTTTTTTGACATTAGAGAAAGCAAACAATGCCACCGATCGTTACTATTAAAAAAGAAATCGAGAAGAAATTGATGCCGGCATCTTTAAAGCTAGCCTCGACCGAAATCATTAATATATTATATTAATATAAATAAATATATATTATATATATATATATATATATATATATATATATGTATATATAATATATTAATATATAATAAATATATATATATATATTATATAATATATATAATATATATAATATATTATAATTATATATTATGACTTTTTTATATTTTTTGGGCTCACTAAGGCAAGTAGGCGTTGCCTTCTGCCTACCACCAAAACCGTCACTAGATATATATATATATATATATATATATATATATATATATATATTATATATATAGTATTATATATATATATATATATAATATATAATATATATATATATATATACATTATATATATATATATATAATTTATATATATATATTCTTATTATCCTCATACCATATCCTCTTTCCTCAAAAATGAAAGTGTACTGAATTTTGCGCAATAAAATTGCAATGAAAGTTATCAAACCTTGAAAGTCAACTCCAAATACGTGACGAAGTTGCAGAATCCAAAGAAGAAGGTGTAAACACAAAAATGAATTTGTTTGGTAAGCAAATACGGTGGATTTTTGGCTTTAGAATTCGTCAATTGCATTCTGAAAACGAAAATCCTAGAAAACGAAAAATTCCACAAACTCCGCCAAGAATCAAAACTAAATAAATGCAGAAAAAACAGGAAAATATATTTTATTAAGTAGTGAAACATTGACATTTACTGACGTGAAACTTTTAATTAAATTAAAGAGGGTTAGCGTGAATAAATAATAATTTTATCATAATAATAATAAAAATTTTATCTAAAAACCCGAAAAGACCTTTACTTGGGAGTGGTCGCAAAAACTGATATATATATATGTGATATATATATATATATATATATATATATATATATATATAATATATATATATATATATATATATATATAATATTATATATTAGTTATATATATATATATATATATATATAATATATATTATATATAAATTAATTATCTTAATATATTATTGTGTGTTATGATTTTTTATTGGTGTGTGTGTATTGGTGTAGTAGGTAGAGGAGGGAGTATATAATATAATATATATATATATATATATATTATATATATATTTTATATATATATATATATATATAATAGCCTATGTAATAGCATATGAGGTATTTGCAGTACATTGAATATGACTTATAAATTATACAAAAGGTAAAATATAATCCTCCTTCCGCTAACTTCGCTGATTTCACCTATCAGCGGGGGTCTGAAAGCACCCGCCGCCGATAGGTTGAGGTGTTTCATTATAATATTATATTTATATATAATATATTATAAAAATATATAATATAATAGTAATAATATATATATATATAAATATAATAATAATATATATATGATAAAATAAATATAAGAGATAATATTTACAAAACCCAAATAATTAAATAATTATATTATACTATATATATATATAATATATATAATATATAAATATATATAATATTATATATATATATTCACAAAATTGTAAACCTAATAATGACAATGAATTCAGTCTGACCACTTCTTTCATGGGATTTTATTGTTTGCAGATCTTTTTTCAACAGATCGTTTGAAGTTATAACCCTAAATAATATTCAAGGTGTTACTTAAGTATATACTTGATTCCTAGTTATTTCAAGTGAATAATTTTTTTTCTTTCAATAGTAAAAAAGAATTTATACGGGATCAAAGGGGTGAAACTAGAGATTTTAAAGTAAACACAATAATAATTTATTGATCATTAAAGTTCTGTTTGTTCAACCTATTCACACTATGCGTTTTTTAGTCACTTTCTACCAGGTACTTCATCACCTATTGACTATTATGACTGCGAGTTACACTATGTGACTATAGTATTCCTGTCATTTTGTCAAGAAACCTAAGCCACCCAAAAACGACCTTTCATCTTTGTTTTAATTTCATTTGGGTATATCGGTTTTTAATTCACGACTAGTATTGGTTATCCCCAACTCTATTGGATTTCATGCATGGCACTAATCTTTTTCTGCCATATATATATATATATATATATATATATATATAATCATATATATATGATATTATAAATTATCTGGGGATTTATATATACTATATAATATATCTATTAATATATAATAATTATAATATATAATATATAGAATTATATACTATATATATTATATGAATATAATAATAATAATATTATATATAATATAGAATATATATATTGGATATAATATTATATATATATATATATATATATATATATAATATAATATATATATATAATATTATATATATAACAAGCATACAAATTCTCCGGGGAGTTTAACAACATGCTTTCTAAAAATTTACAATAGTTTGCAAAAAATTCCTCCTGAATTCTAAGAATAATGATTTCAAAAGTAAAATATAGGTGATTATTTGTCAATAGAAAAATATTCCCAAAAAATTATTTGCTGTTTCTTATGACATCATCATATATTTCCTCCGCCTCATTGTGAAGGGCCGACAAAAAAAGAATGTAGAAATGTAGTTGATTAAATGAAAATTGGAATAAAGAAAAAAATTTTTCTTTATTGAGTATAAAGAATGAAAAGGAAAGAAAACTAAAATGAATTGCATACATTTTCATTTAATATCCTTGTCCTTGGGTCAGGGTCATGGCAATAAGTTTTTTATTTAATAATTTTAATTGAATACTGCATTCATCCTCATATGATCATCTGACCAGAACGTAAAAATATTACTCATCCTGTTGTGTATATTTAAAAGCTCTGAGTAAAATAATGAAAAAACTATGAAAAAAATATAATGGTGCAGCCAATTTAATAAACAAACGACCGATTTTTAAAAATTAAAATCAAAAAACCTCTCTCTCTCTCTCCTCATCATCTCCTCTCTCTTCTAATATATATATATATATATATATATATAATATATATATATATATATATATATATATATATATATTATATATATATATATATATAAAATATATATATATATATATATATCTTTATATATATATAAGTATAAATATATATATATATATATAATATATATATAATATATTATATAATAATATATATAATTATATTATATATATATTATATATATATATATATATATAATATATAATATATAATATATTATATATATATAATATATATATATAATATCTATATAATATATATATAATATATTATATATACTAATATATATATTATATATATTTATATAATATATATATAATGTGTGTGTGTGTGTTGTTTATGTCAAGAGTGTGTTTGGTGGGTGTGTGTGTGTTGTTGTGTGTGTTGTGTGTGGTGTGTAGGATGAAGAGGAAGACAAATGCATATTTAATCATATATTCAGACGTCATATCGATCTAAAAGTGAAAGTTAAAATATAATTCGAAGAAGGAAACTAAATCTAAATATTAAAACTAAAAAATTTAAAATTTGTAAAATAAAAAATTTAAATATATATATAATATATATATATATATATAATATATATATATATATTAATTATATATAATATATATTATATATATATAATATATATATTATATATATATAATATATATCATATATATATATATATATATATATTAGTATTATTAATGCCTCATCCAATATTTATTATCAGTATAAATATTTTTTATGGGAAAATCATTGTGTTTTTCTTCACCAAATATCAGCAATTTATTATTGTTGTTTTGCATAGAAAATTTCATTTCCTCCTGCCGCATGCTAATTTAAGCACGTCCCTCTCTGACGAGTATTCACCTTTCAAACCACTCATAGATTCTTTTCTACGTCCACCGCGTCTACAAAGACATTAGGCAAAAAAATTTCCTCATCTTTTTCTAGTGTCTAATTTTCCTCTTTATAATGATATTAATGATAGAAAAAAAATTAAGTGTGCTCATATAAAAAGAAATATACGTTTCGTTTTCCTATTGTTCTTATCAATTTTTATAGGAAATATTTTCTGTGAGAAGAGGTCTCTTTAATTCGATGAATTTAAGCAAAATGAATGAAAATGAAATCGGAACTCCGCTTTATTGTGCGTCAAATGGAAAATTCGGCAATCAAGACGCTCTCCTAAAAGGATATGAAATGACAAAGGAAATTCTGGAACGGAACTATCAAATGCTTTAAGCATTTTATAAGCACGCAAGATAGTTTTATTTATATTATTTATTATATATTATATTATATATAATTATATATTATATTAATATTTATATTGAGGAGGAGGGATATTTCAATTCATATTAACAAATTTTGATTATTAGTTATATTATTATTATTATGATATATTATTATTTTATATTTATATATTTTCAAGTATTCAAAATAAAAATAAAAAAAAAAAGTGTGCATTCCATAAAAATTCCTGAAATATTCTTGTTGCGTTTCTGATTAATAAAAGCCTTTCAATTTCTAAATATTAAAAGCTCAACAATCGGAAATCTATCGCTGGAATTTTAATAATAATATATAAGAAAAATATTTGGCAACATTCTTAAAGCTCGAAAACACTTTCGGATTGATTATTTTTGCTCTAAAACAGAGTTG
>JABUQX010078364.1:0-7500 GCA_015478945.1 Trachelipus rathkii
AGCCTACCTGAACATTAGAATAAGCATCTAATTATATGAAAAGCCTACCATAATCCTCATGATATTTATAATAATGAAGATATGAGGATTCGATGTGTATATATAAATATACGTTCTAGATCTTCCACTTATATATTAAGCATTTATTTCTAGCTCCTTATTCTACCACCTACCTATCACATCATAGAACAACGTAATATTGATTCTTAACCCCTAGGCCTAATATGCGGACAACCATGAACACAGCATTGAAGCTCTCCGCGCAATAAGAATCAAGTCACCACTATAGACACTCAACGCTAAGTGCGTAACTCGCCTGACGTCCCGCCCGTCACGCGTGCGCCTCGCAAGGCGCAATATTATATCCGCGTTCCCGCCCGTCCGCTGCGGCGAGCCCCGGAACAGAGTGCGTTAATATTTCCAGCGCGAACGAAAAAAATATATATACTATAGTCATTCATTTTTTATTTCATACTTAAACATTTTTTATTATTAAAAACATTTTTTGCCTTCCTAAAACTGTAACTCATTACAGACGCTATTATCCTCATTATTTACACACATAATTTCTAGTTGTCGAATATCAATGTAACCTATTCATATAAAAAAATTTCTTTTCAAATATAACTATGATTCATTTTACTTCAATACTTAAACATTTTTTATTAAAAACATTTACACTTACATTCAACTTAAAGTAGTAATTATTTAACTCAATTAGCTCAAGTTGCTAGTCAACAGAACAAGGATATGGGTAGTGCTCTTGAATTTACTGCTTACTGATTTTACTCTTTTAACTCATGATATTTATTAAGCATCATTTTTTTCCTTTATTTTTACTAATACTTTTTATATTTATAAAATTTTAAAAATGTAAAAATTAATGTAAGAAGAAAAAAATCAGAGTGTTTGAGAGAATAACATTTTCATTTAATTAATAGGCAGATTGTATACGAGAAATAGTTTATTTAATAAACATATACTTTACAGACCTTAAAGCAGAGTAAAACAGTAAATCAATTTGAGAGATAAGTGTTGCCTAGCAATAGAGGGATTAGTAGGTCTTTTGTTTTACTGCTATACTGCTTTAACTCATATATTAATTAACATTTATGTCATACATTACATACCTTAAAGCAAGTAAAACAGTAAATCAAATAATCGCTGTTACCTAGCAACCAAGGGATTAGTAGGCTTTTGTTTTACTGCTTTAAACTTATATATTTATTAACATTATGGTTTCTTTATATTTTTTATTTTGTTTCAATACTTTTTATTTATTATTTTTTAATTATTCATTACTTAGTGTTATATTACTTCATGCCATTGTTATTCTTTTAATCACCACACACATACACCCCGTACCCCAACACACACACCTAACACATACGCACATCACCACAAACACACACCAAGCGAACTAAATTAGGCGACTGTTTATTCAGAAAGAAACGAGTCTCCACGCTTTAACTCTGTACAACTCGTTTTGATTGAAGATCTGATGGTGGTTCGCCATATTGTTTTAACAGTAGTACAAAAACGATGGTAACCTTACAATATATGGTTTCCCTTCCTTCCCTTCGCTCAAGATCTCAGAAAGGTCGTGAAATTTCATACCTTAATGTTTAAGGACCTTCTGAACATATTCAAATAAGTTCTTTTGTAATGAACATAATAATAATTTTTCATTACATGCCTGCTCAATAAAATGTGTGTTTATATATCTCCTACCTGACGAGCATGGTTCTTGTCATGCGTAGCCCGCCTGCCAGTGGTTATCTCACTATATATACTTACTATATATATATATATATATTATATCTACTCAGCTATAATATATATATCTTTATATAAATAGTATATATATAATATATATAATATATTATATATTTGTTTTATTTCTTACATTTTCATTTAATAGTAGTAATAACAATTAATATTGCGATTCTCAGAAGCCTCACTTTTTAAAACCTATCTGCATCGCCTTTGTCACATGGTCCCACATTTGTATTATATTAAATTATTATTATTATAAAATATTAAATTATTTGATCTATTCATATTTATCATTAAACCGGGGTCAATTTCAGTGTTAAAATAATCCATTTTATTTAAAAAACACGTTACATTTATCATGTAAGGATATATATAAGAACTCTATATGTATATATATATTATTTCAGACTATATATATACTATGTAAGGTATAAATTAAATATTTATTATCTATATATTATATATACGTAATTGATATACGTAATATATATTATCACATTGAGTATATATAGTATATCTTATAATATATATATTATCCATATATATATATATCTATATATATATATATATATATAATATATATATATATATATCTATATATATATATATTATATATATGCTAACTTATTATATTTTATATATATAATATATAAATATTACTTAGTATACAAATTGACTAATGTATTCAATAAATGACATTTGAACCAAAATATAGAATTTTGCATATTAGGTAAATTGAGAAAGTATAAATGAAAGTGCTCGAGGCTCGAAATACTGAAATAAAACTGGATAATTAATAATAATATACCATACAGTATATAATAAAAAATATATAATAATCATATAATATAATAATAAGAACCATTTACTACCACAAGTGTAGCAAAACTTATAAATTAAAGTATTTCGTATCAGGAAATGAGGAAATGTTTGTGGTCTATAGACGATTTCTTAGGTCAAGTCTGTTACTCGTAATTTATTAAATATTTAGAACCCAGACTTTAAATGTAAGGTTCCCAATTTCTGAAAATGATATACATATTGAGGTCTCCCTAATTCAGCTAGAGAATAATGATGATGTAATAAAGATCTAAAAGATAAAGAGGGAGCTGAATCGTTGATCGGATGAGCAGGTTCATTCCTTCTTCACTAAATCTTCTTCCTCATAATCGCCTAGTTCGATTATACTGGTTCTCCGGCTATTCAGGCTAGAGACAGTGTGTTTCGGGAGTGGAAATGTCTCTCTTTCTCCTATCCATCTCGCTAATTTTCATTCAGCTCTAAATCGTTGCAGGGATATTATTCAACGAGTAAAGAAGGCGTTAACTAAACGATTGTGCGCTATACTCCTTGGTTCTCCTATTGAAATCTTTCAAGCCTCTCCAAAAGATCTCTAGTAACTTATGTAAACTTACCTTTCCTCCTCTTATCGCTCTGAATGAATCTGTTGCTAATTCTCCAACTGAGTAGGCAATTTCTATGTCGTCCTGTTTTGTTCTAGCTCAACCCTGGCACGATTCTGGCATTCCTCTTCATACTCCTTCTCCTCCTAGGTTTCTATGCCTTTTGGCTGAATAGAATTCCCACATTTCATCGGGTGCAATGGGCCCCCTGAATCTACTTAAAAACCGAATTAAGTGAAAGAGCGATAGCACTTCTCCCCGAGTTTTAAGGTAAGTAGAGATGCTTGTACGTGAGTCACTAACAACCCAGCACAGCCTCTTATTATCATCTATACTCTCTATGTTTTAATTAGCTAGCCGCACTTAGCCCTCAGTAGTTCGGGAAGCCTCGCACATGTCCAATCCTATTCCGAAAAAGGAAGCCCTCTGATAGTTATATAAAGCTATCGCCCCTACTAGCTCTCACTTGTATTGTTCATGTGGAGAATACTTTGAACACCGTGTGGCGTCACTCTCACTTCTTGATCATCCTGGAAAACTCATCTCCGATCGCCAGTACGGCCTTTCAGCGTTCGAGGTCTACTGGCGATAAACTTTTTCCTTTCTAACCGATTTATGGTTTTGTCGCGTTTCCTTAGGAACTACGTGAGACTCGCTAGTGGTTGAGCGCTTGTATCATATACTATAACATTTGACTTAGTTATTGGGAGCTACGAACACGTCAACTGCTCTCCAAGCTCCTTCCTTTGGTTTCCTCCTCCTCTTTTTGAGCTTAGTTATGTCTAGCTTTCTTTCAAAAATTGCTCAACTGTTGGCTGTTGTTGATGGGGGACTTCTTTTTCTGTCAATAGTGGTGCACCTCAGGGTTCCGTCTTATCTCCACTTTAATTCCATACCTTTTCATTAATTGATCTCACCTGCAAACTCTTACTCTGATCCACTCATTATGGCCTTGGTAGGAAATTTGACAACTAGCTATCAAAAATCTTCATACAAACTCTATATTCAATTTCTGCAATCCAAGTAAGTAACTTCTAGATTGCCTCTCGTCTTAATCTTTCGATTCTATCTCCTGAATGCTGAGAGATTAAGAATTTCCGTGATGGTGGGTCGTCTATAACTCATAAGTGAATACATTCAATCTTTAAGACAACCTCTAACTTGTAACAACTTCTGCGCACTAACTTTTTCCTACATTTATTCGACGTTCTTTCGTCTACTCACTAGTTGAAAAATATATAAAATTAAATCCTTGGCCTTACATAAACAAAAAAAATGTCTTGGAAACCTCACATCACAACGGTTGCTAGGCCAGCCTCAAAGAAACGAAGTTCTATTTAGACTGTGAAACTTTTTTTCCTCTTCTCAGTTGCTCCAGCTATACAAGGGTCTCATCCACCCATGTATGGAGTACTGCTCTCATATCTGGGGGAAGGGGTGCTCTGGTTTCCCCCGGCTTTTGGACAGGATCGAGTCAAAGGCCAAAAGTCTTATAAACTGTTCTGTACTTTCCAGTTCACTGACCCTCTATCTTTGCGGCGCTATGTTGGTGCTTTATCTCTACCCTATAGGTACCGCATCGGCAGGTGCTCGAGGGAACTTATCACTCGTGTACCACCACCTTTACGAAGCCCTCGTAGCACAAGGGGTGCTGTATCTGCGCACGAGTTTTGTGTTGACATTGGTAACTTCAGGCTAGTTCACTGTGGTGCTTCCTTCTTTCCCATCACCTCTGTTTTGTGGAATTATCTTCCATCTTCTGTATTTCCTACTGAATTTAATCTCCTCACTTTAAATCCTGCGTCTGTGCTTATGTGCGTAATTTGCGCTAGAGGGTGAACTTTTAAGCATACTACACCCCTTCCTTGAATAGGGCTCTGCCCGTGAGTGGTGGTGACAACTGTAAAAAAAAAAATCCTTGGGTGGGCAGATATATAGCAAATGAACTGAATCTTCTACTCACCCCATTCAAAATATCATTCAGATTATCCCAGAAAATTGCACTCTTCAACATTACCCTCAGATGGACCATATGTCGCAACCACACAAATTTTGACCTTTTCAAACTTAAATTTAACTTTTAGAATTCTAGTACTAACACACAAAATCTACCATAGCTCTCTACCACAAGTCACTCATCATAATTGCAAATCCTTCTATCCCCCTCTCATTCCTTTCCACACCAACACAAACACATTTTACACCACACCACTCATTTTCACCATTTCATCTTTGTTTGTCACAGTCGAGCAAATCAAATTTGTCCTTTCTAAATACTCCATCACCTCTCTCCTCTTCTCCTCAACATTTATTCCTCTGACATACCATGTACCCATATGATTCATACATTTTCGCCGAAAGATAGAAGGCCGCTTATGGCGATACGACCTTCTCCGAGGCATGCATTAGCATTCCTGGCAAAAGATAAGTGGTAGTTGGCAGCCAACCTAACTACCACCGTCCCTTATTCGCCTTCTACGACACACAGGACATACGATGTTGGGAAGTTTCCCTCCCAACCATAGGATATAAGGGATAGGGCTTCTTGTAGTTTGTTTGTCATAGAAAGGGTGTGAATTAAGTATGTGTATGTGATATATGGATAAAAAAAGGTGGTGTCTCTAAGATGTTGTCTGGAGGATGAGTGTGGATATGAATGCAGAACAGAAAGGCGAACCATTAGGCACTGGAATGTCATACATACAATAAGCAAAATATATATATATATATATATATATATATATATATATATATATATATATATATATATATATATATATTATATAATATTATATATATATATATATATTATATTATATATATATATATATATATATATTATATAATATATATAATATATAGTCAGATGGGGTAAAAAAGAACAAAAATCTTTAACTTTTGTTTTTCTCCTCATACACTTGACATATAGAAATGCTATAGTATACAATGTTATTGAGTTGGTATTAAGTAAAGGTATGGAATAAGATATTAAAAAAAAAAAAAAAAAAATTTTCTTAAAAAAAAAAAAAAAAAGTTTTTTTTTTACCCCATTTGAAGTTGTAAAATGGGGTAAAGAAACAAAACATGTGGTAAAAAAATATTACTTTCTAAGCTACTTTCAATGCATCTAGCCATTTTCCTGAGTGCTCATGTACTTTCCCCGGAGTGTTTTTTCACCCATAACCCCCCCCCCTTTGTTCTAGTTCTTCTATGTACTTTCATGAGCATTTTTCTCCCTATCCCCCTTTGTTCTAGCCTCGTCATCATTCAGCTTCTTTCGAACTTTTATGTCTTTCATGAGCATTCTAATTCTATGACGTCATCACTCACGGCTACTTTCATATTTTCCAGCTACTTTCCCAAAACTTCCTCAATGCTTCTAGTGTTTTCCTGAAGCTCATGTACTTTCCTGAGCGTTTTCACCCCTACCCCCTTTGTTCTAGCTCTTCTATGTACTTTCATGTGTTTTTCTCCCTACCCCCTTGGGGTTCTAGCTGCCTCATCATCATTCAGCTACTTTCCAACTTTTATGTACTTTCATGAGCATTCTATGCTATGACGTCATCACTCAGATACTTTCCAAACTACTTTCAATGCTTCTAGCTGTTTTCCAGAGTGTTCATGTACTTTCCTGAGTGCTCGTGTACTTTCCTGAGCGTTTTTCACCCTTACCCCCCTTTGTTCTAGCTCTTCTATGTACTTTTAGACCCTACCCCCTTTGTTCTAGCCTCGTCATCACTCAGCTACTTTCCAAGCTACTTCCCAACTTTCATGAACTTTCCTGAGCTTCTATGCTATAACGTCATCACTCAGCTACTTTTCAGAGATTTCCAGAGCTACTTTCCATGTCAATAATAACACATCCGGGTTAAAAAAAAAAAAAAATTTTACCCCACTTTGGAAATTTGATGGGGTAAAAATTTTTTTTTTTTTGAGGACATCCAATAATTTTCAAAAAAAATTATTAGTTTGCCCAAGTTCCTCCATCAATATGTAGTAACTACCAAAAAAAAATTAAAAAATGTAATCCATTTGAAATGGTAGCAAAAGTTGTAAAAACTGTAAAAAAAAGTTTTGCAGCCATTTTTTAACTGGGGTTCGACATTTGTTATCGCTGATTACTGTCAATTTAGAGCAGCCCATTTTCTTTTGGCATTTTTTATAGATAATAAAGACGGCTACCAGAATAGCCCATAAAATTCAAAAAAATATTTTCAGGAAAGGGGGTAGGGGTTTTGTTTTATTTACCTCACCAATCAGTGGTAATCAGAGTCCGATTTTTTGAGGTATCCGGTATCGGAAATTTGAGTAGTAGTAAGTA
>JABUQX010078364.1:10000-42252 GCA_015478945.1 Trachelipus rathkii
GGTCGCTTCACAAAAAAGGGGCTCATGCTATCTTCTTCGATATCTGTCCGTTTTTTGTGTGAGTTATTTCTTTATTGTTTTATTTTTTCTTTTTAGGGATTGTGACAAACCTTGTTTTAGTCTTGTTTGTAATATATATTGACATAAAATAATTGAAATAAGAATTTATTTTATATTGGTTCCATTTGAGATTCAACGGAAGTAGATCTTGTTTGACTAAAGTAATTCTTGATTATCAGAAGGATTTGAACAAAGAAAGCTTTTTTGTTTTATTTTTTTTCTCCGGATATTTTTGATAGAAACTTTCATTTTACCTATGTCCTATACTATTACTATATTCAATCTTTATTCATTCTGAAAGTTTTAGTCCCTATGGAGACCTTTTTGTTTTTTTGCTTTCTTGATGTGTAAATCATCATCTCATGTAATATAAGGTTAGTTAATTGAGGTTTACAATATTTAGTTGTTATTAAATTTCATTTAAATTATTTATATCAATTCTAAAACAAGGTTAAAATACTTGGATGCAAAATGGGCTCTGATGATGAGAGTGATGAGAAAGGTAAAAGGAGTGAGAAATGTCCAGTGTTTGATGGGAAAAAGGAGAGGTTCCTTGAGTGGAAAGGAAAAGTGGAAGATTGGATATGGAGAAATAAGAAGGTAGATAAATATCCAGGTTTAACTATTAGGAGTGCATTATGTGGAGAACCATGGGAATTGGTAGGAGGATTGCCAAGGGAGGAGATAGCGAGCAGTGACGGAGTAGAAAAAATTATGAGTGTTCTAGAAAAGAAATATAGCAGTGACAAGAAAAGAGAAAAGATGGACAGTATGAACGCGTTTTTCAGAATTGAAAGAAGAAGTAATGAGGAAATACAGGATTTCGTGAGCAGATTTGATGTGGCATTGAGAAGGTGTTCTGCAGCAGGTATGGCTGAACTAGGAGAGGAACACAAAGGAGGTTTGTTGTTGGGAAGGAGTAAATTGGTGGAAAGTGAAGAAAAAATAATGCTAGGAGCTTTAGATGGAGATTTAACGTATAACAGAGTGACGAGTTTGTTAGTGGGAATTATGGGAAAGAGTTTTCAGAACCAAAACAAGGAAAAGGTATGGTATAGCGGAGAGAGGAATAAAAATATCGAAAGAAGGAACGTCTGTTATAATTGTAATAAAGAAGGACATGTGCAAAGGTTTTGTCCGGAATATAGACGTAGTGATAAAGAATGTGAGGGATGTGGGAAGAAAGGACATGTGATGGAAAACTGTTGGATGAAAGATAAAGAATGTTACAAATGTAAAGGAAAAGGACATTTGGCTAATGTGTGTAAGGAAAGGAAAACGTTGACAAAAGAAGTGGTGTTGTTAGGGGATAGAGGGGTGGAAGAAGAGGATAACTGGGATATAATTAGTGCGATAGTCGATACAGGTTGTAGGAATAGTGTAATAGGGGAATTGTGACTAGGAGCAATTCTCTCGACTTTAAATAGGGAAGAGTTAGAGAAGATGAGAGAATCTGAAGAAAAGGTAGAAGCTACTTATGTTTTTGGGGAAAGGGAATATAAGTGTCATAGGAAATTTTTAATTCCTATTGTTCTAGGTAATAAGCATGCATTACTAGAAACAGAAATAGTAGAAGGAAACATACCTTGGTTGGTAGGGACGGTAGTTTTGGATAAATTAAAGTCTAGGATAGATTTTAAAAATAAATATATTGAATGTAACCATTCTATAATAAATGAAAAAATACCTTTTAATATGGATAGGAAAGGTCATATAAGAATAAATTTAAGAGAAAAAGGAAAAATGAAGAGTGTTTGGCTAACACTTAGGGAAAATAGATCTATATTGGATGAGGAAAAATGGAAAAAGGCTTGTTTGCGATTACATTTACAATTCGGCCATTGCTCTTTTGATAAATTGCAACAAATGATTTGTAAAGCATGGAATCAAGATGAAGATTATCAGAGGGTGAGGAAGGAAAGGTTGCATACGTTAAAGGAGATTTGTAGTAATTGCGAAACATGTAAAAAATATAAGAGAAATCCTGAAAGGCCTATAGTGGGTTTACCTCTAGCCAAATATTTTAATGAGGTGTTATCGATGGATATAGGTGAGCTGGAAGGGGAAAAATTTCTAGTTATGGTAGATTGGGCAACACACTATTGTCAGGCAAAATGGTTGAAGGATAAGAAACCCTCAAGTATAATGGAATGTGTAATGGAGAAATGGATTAGTTATTTTGGAGCGCCTCAAAAAATCATAACGGATGGAGGTAGGGAATTTGCAGAAATGATAGAATTTTCGGAAAAATGGGGCATAGAAATGTTATGTACTGCGAGTGAGAGCCCATGGAGCAATGGGAAAAGTGAAAAGACAGTGGGAATATTGAAGGAGGGGTTAAGGAAGTTAAAAGAAGACGGAATAAAAGGGAAAGAGTGGATCCTAATGTGGATGGTGAGTGCCAAAAATGACAGAATAATGAGTGGTGGGTATTCTCCCAATCAGAAAGTGTTTGGGATTCACTACAGAGGTAAACATGAGTTTGAAAGGCTCTGTCCTACTGAACTAGAGGAAGAAATAGAAGGAGCGAAACTAAAAGAAATAATGGAAGTTCAAATGCTGGTTCAAGATAAGATTCAAGAGAAAGAATGCAGAGATCGGATAAGGAGAGCTCTTAAAGGTAAAATTAGAGCACATTGGATAGAAGCTCAAGTAGGAGATAAAGTTTATTATAAGAAAAAGGGTGAAGAAAAGTGGAGAGGACCGGGGAAGATAATTGGGAGAGACGGTAAAATTGTTATGGTTAAACATGGAGCGTTGATTAGAGAGGTGAATAAAATACATATAACGAAAATACAAAAAGTAAGAGAAGAAGGGGAAGAAGAGGAAAGGGAGGAGATAAGAGAAATATTGGAAGAAGAGGAGGAGGAGGAGAAGGAAGAGGAGCAGGAAGAAGAAGAAGAAGAAGAAGAAGAAGAAGAAGAAGAAGAAGAAGAAGAAGAAGAAGAAGAAGAAGAAGAAGAAGAAGAAGAAGAAGAAGAAGAAGAAGAAGAAGAAGAAGAAGAAGAAGAAGGAGAGGATGAGGAAGAAGAGGAGAAAGAGGCTGTACCGGAGGAAGAAGGAGAAGGTTCGGTCGAAGATGATGATGGGATTTATTCTATTGATATTAGAAAAGGAAGAAATTATAGAATAAGACACGATGACGATGAGTGGTGGAGAAGAGTGAAAGTGATGAGTTTAGGAGGTAAAAGAGGAGGGAAGTATGACGGTACTTTTAATGTCCAAGATTTAGATTCAGAAGAAGAGTTTTGGGTGGACTTGAGAGAATATGAAGTTGAGGAAGATACAGGAGAATTGTTTTTTAGTCAAGGAAAAGTAGGTAACTTACAAAGTAAAGATTCGGAGTACACCAAGAAAATAAAAGAAGCCAAGAAGAAGGAAATCGAGAGTTGGAAAGAAAATAATGTTTTTGAAGAGGTAGAGGAAAGAAAAGGAAATAAGATACTTAAGACAAGATGGATAATTACTGAAAAAGAGAAAGAGGGAGCTAAGATTTGGAAAGCAAGATTAGTAGTTAAGGGTTTTATGGAGAAAGACTGTTTAGGAATCGAGGAGTGTGAAGCTCCTACTTTTTCAACAGAAGGGCTAAAAATAATACTTTCAATAATAAATATGGAAGATTGGCTGGTAAAGACTCTGGATGTAAAAACAGCCTATTTACAAGGAAAAGAAATGGAAAGAGAAGTGGTGATAAAACCTCCGGATGAAGCTAATACCCTAAAATTATGGAAACTTAAGAAAACAGTTTACGGTTTAAAGGATGCAGCGAGGAAATGGTATGAGAGCTTGGTGGAAGTGTTAATAAAAACTGGAGGTAAGAGAAGTAAAATAGATAACACTATATTCAAATGGGAAGAGAATGGTGTTATTTATGGTATAATGGGAATTCATGTAGATGATCTAATATACGGAGGGAATGAAAGGTTTGAGGAGAAAATCATATCGAAAATAAAGAAAGAGCTGAAGGTTGGAAGAGAAGAAAGTAACGTTTTTAAATATCTAGGAATAGAAGTGGAACAAAAGAAAGGAGGTGATATTATAAGTCAGAAAAGTTACTCAAGAGAAAAATTAGTGATATGTAAAATAAACAAAGATAATAAAGATGAAAGATTAAATGAAGAAGAGATGACAGAGTATAGATCATTGTTGGGAAAATTTAATTGGATGGCACAAAATACTCGTCGTGATCTTAGTTTTGACGTGAGTTTTTTTGGAAGAAAGATGAAAGAGGCTACGGTAGAAGATTATAAGGAGCTAGCTAAAGTGGCTCAAAGAGCAAAAAAGGAAGAAATTCAAATGAAAATACCAAAATTAAGAAAGGGAAGAATGAGGTTGGAGGTTTATTCAGATGCATCTTTTGGTAATGTGAGCGAGGGAAGGACACAGATAGGTTATTGTATACGGATAAGAGATAGAGAGGGTAATATATGTCCTTTATTGTGGAAGTCAAAAGTAGCAAAAAGGGTGGTTAGTTCAACTTTATCAGCTGAAACTTTGAGTATGGTGGAGGCTATAGAATGGGGGGAATATCTTAAATATTTGTGGGAGGAATTAACAATTATCAATGATTTTGAAAAAATGGATATTATAGCTATGACAGATTGTAAATCTTTAAGAGATAGCATATATTCGACTAAGGGGGTAAAGAATAGGATCTTGAGAATAGAGTTAGCTAATTTAAAGGAAAAAATGGAAAATAGGGTAGTTAAGTCAGTAGAATGGGTAAATTCGAGGTTACAAATAGCAGATGGTTTGACTAAGAAAAACAATATGAAAAATATAATCGAATTAAGGAAGGCTTTGGGATGTAATTAGGGGGTGAAAAAACAAAAGTTTAAATTATAAGATACTTGTTTTAGTTTTTAGGTATGTATGTGGGTCGCTTCACAAAAAAGGGGCTCATGCTATCTTCTTCGATATCTGTCCGTTTTTTGTGTGAGTTATTTCTTTATTGTTTTATTTTTTCTTTTTAGGGATTGTGACAAACCTTGTTTTAGTCTTGTTTGTAATATATATTGACATAAAATAATTGAAATAAGAATTTATTTTATATTGGTTCCATTTGAGATTCAACGGAAGTAGATCTTGTTTGACTAAAGTAATTCTTGATTATCAGAAGGATTTGAACAAAGAAAGCTTTTTTGTTTTATTTTTTTTCTCCGGATATTTTTGATAGAAACTTTCATTTTACCTATGTCCTATACTATTACTATATTCAATCTTTATTCATTCTGAAAGTTTTAGTCCCTATGGAGACCTTTTTGTTTTTTTGCTTTCTTGATGTGTAAATCATCATCTCATGTAATATAAGGTTAGTTAATTGAGGTTTACAATATTTAGTTGTTATTAAATTTCATTTAAATTATTTATATCATATATATATATATATATATATATATATATATATATATATATATATATATATATATATATATATATATATATATATATATATATATATATATATATATATATATATATAAAATATAAAAACCTAGTATATATACAGTACATTGTTTATATATATATATATATACTATATATTATATATATATATATATATATTAATATATATATATATATAATATATATATTATATATATTATATATAAATATATATATATATATATAATATATATATATATATATATATATATATATATATATATATATATATATAATATATATAATATAAATATATATATATATTTTTTTTTATAATTCATATATATATGTATATATACATATATATATTCAAAAAAATGTTCATATATTTATCTATGTGGCTTATGGCCCTATATGGTTCTTATGCAAATAGCATTTTATTGCAAGGTCAGAAGGATACAATGTTTCTTAAGGTTCTTAAAAGCATTTTATTGCAAGGTCAGAAGGATACAATGTTTCTTAAGGTTCTTAAATGTAATAAGATATTTAGTGGCTATATGCTTGTAAACTAATAGAGTAGATGTGTTTAAATGCATTTATAGTGAAAAGGTATGTTATTATGTAAACTTGTTAAAAGGTAGGCCTAACTTAAAAATTGGGATAATAGACAAGAAGATTCCTCTGGCTGGCAGGAGCAAAAAAATTTAGACCCCCATTAACGGACCTCCAGCCAAAGTTTGGCCACAGTTGCAATAATAATAATAATAATAATAATAATAATAATAATTATAATAATAATAAAAATAATAATAATAATAATTAAAGATAAAGTTGGGCAAAGTACCTTTAACTCCTTGTCACTCAACTTGTTGATCCGCACCAATGGAAACTTTGACGTCAAAAGTTTGGCCAAAAATTTCTCTTCATCTGAATCGAAAAGTACTTTTGAATCTTTTTCTTTTGTTTTCTTCAACAATGAAGAAATATTCTTCAGAGTCATAAATTTCTATAAGAGAGATTTGCTTAATAATAATAATAATAATAATAATAATAATAATAATAATAATAATAATAATAATAATAATAATAATAATAATAATAATAATAATAATAATAATAATAATAATAATACTAAAGAAAATTAATACTTGCTTTTCCAATAGACACAAATTTCAAACATAGGTATATAAATGTAAAGAAATAACAAAAATGAATTAACATACTTTTGTACATAGAACATTTGACTTTTTCCCAATGGGCGTTTGATTTTCAGGTTTTATGACGTCATTCTTGATTGGCTCTTTCTCTAACTCGGATTTTATTACATCATTCTTGATTGGCTCTTCCTCTAACTCGGATTTTATTACATCATTCTTGATTGGCTCTTCGTCTAACAAAGATTTCAACTCAAATTCTTTTAACGCCGACTTTACAGATTCTTTTTGATCTAATTCTTCAATTTTGATACCTTCTGGTAATGCGAGATTAAATTCATTGTCAGGAATTATCTGAAATAAAATCAAAAGATTTAACTAAAAATAATATACAGTAGTTTTATATCCTAGGTTTTAATTTTTTATGAAACCTTTAGCAAAAATAAATAAATTACATTTTTTTTTTCTTTTTATCAGTTTCCAAAACACTTTTTATGAAATGCCAAGAATAGCCGAAAGTTTGCCTTTTAAGCCAAAGGCTGCCAATCAATATATAAATTGAAGAAAACATTAAAGAAGACATTGTGGCCAGAAAAACTAGTCTAGGAAGTCATGAATGTTTTTCATTATAGAAATTATCAAGTGGAGCAATTGCGAACAGATAAAATGAAAAAGGATAGAGCAAATGCAGGCAAGTTAAAATCGTTATGTCTGGGAGCCGTCTCTTTATTCGGGGCCTACAGAGTTGCAACATGCTTCGATGGAGGCACTCTACAGCGTAAGGTATATCACAGACAATCCTCAAAACCATATGCCCCCTACCATCGGACTCTTTCTCCTAATCGCAGGACAATGCAAAGACCACAAAAGGCTAATTGTGAACGAACTACTTTAGGACGTTTCAAATTACGGCGTTGGAGTGGCAAGCATATAAGTCCGGACCTCAACCCAATCAAACAATTGTGGGATATCCTGAAACGTCAGATCGACAGCTGCAACCCCCTCCATGGACCTGCACGACGTATGGGATCAAATCACTGTCCAGGACATTCGCTCACTCATTGAGAGCATGCCAGGACAGTGTCAGGCAGTCATCCACCCGTGCCAGAGGGGGTCATACAAGGTATTGAGACAGACCCATACACCCCCGCGGCCCGTCGCCGTACGTAACCAACATTGCGTGTTCGCCCGCGCCGAACTCGGAACCCTACTGCATGACCTTTGGGCTGCACCTTGACTCACACTCTATTCGCAACCTACGGTTCTGGGAGGATCCACCATGTTATTGTCATTTGTCCAATAAAGTGTCTTCGCAGTTCTTCAACCTTTCCTACCCTTCCTTCACCACGTAACCTTGTGATGCATTAATTTTGACGAATATATATAATATATATGATATATATAATATATATATATATATATATCTATAGTATTAATATATATAGATAATATATATATATATATATATATATATATATATATATATATATATATATATATATATATATATATATATATATATATATATATATATATATATATATATATATATATATATATATATATATACCGTAAAATGGGGTGATTGAGAACGATTTTCAGCTAAGCACAACTGCTAAGGTTTCTGTAAAAAAAATTGTTCGTTTTTCCAAATTCAAGTAACATTAAATTAAAAGTAAATATTGGAGACAATGTTCATTGGAAAATAATTTATTTAATTCAATAATAAATATTAAAAACACCACTGTTTTCAATCACCCCTCAAATTTTGGGGTCGGGGGCAATTGAGAACGCCAAACTTATAATTCAAATTAAACTATTTCTACATTAAAAAATAAACCTTCAAAAACTATTAAAGTGTGGGATATTAAAAGATATATATTTGCAAGTTTTAATTTCCCCAAAAAATTTCATTTTATATCATGTTTTATTTAAAAAAACTCACCTTAACTTTTACCAATGCAAACCATTATTACTAGCAAAATAATAATAATAATAATAATAATAATAATAATAATAATAATAATAATAAATAATATACCTAATAATAATAATAATAATAATAATAAAGTATATTATTATTATTATTATTATTATTATTATTATTATTATTATTATTATTATTTTTTATTATTATTATATTATTATTATATTATTATTATTATTATTATTATTATTATTATTATTATTATTATTATTATTATTATATATATATTTATTATGTATAATAATAATAAATAATAATAATAATAATAATAATATTATTATATTATTATTATTATTATTATTATTATTATTATATTATTATTTATTGTTCTTATTTTATTATTATTATTATTATTATTATTAATTATATTATTATGTATAATAATAATAATAATAATAAAATAATAATAATAATAATAATAATAATAATAATATAATAATTAATAATAATAATAATAATTCTTGGTTTGATTGTGATCTTCCTATCTTTCTTTGGTAAAGGGTTGTTTTAGGAATTTTGTATGTTTCTGCTGCCTTTCCATATGACATGCCTTGTTCAATTTCTATCAACGCTTTTGCAACATCCTCTTCAGAATAGGGTATCTTGTTTTCCGTCTTTCTTTTATAATGTCTCACCATCTTTCTTCCTATAAAAAAAAAAAAAAAAAAAAAAAAATAACATTAGTATTATGCTGTATATTTATATATGCATTGATACATTATAAATATATGTATAACTTCATATTTCATTATTTTTAAAGCCTTAATACATAAAAATCTAAAAAATAAATTTGAACATGGTGTTCTCAATAGCCCCACAAAATTTTTTTAATCGTTCTCAATAGCCCCTTCCTAAAAAAACTTCTAAAAAATAATCATAAAGTGTACCTACCTATGAAATTAAGGTTTCTGTTTATTCAAAAAGGTTCCAGGAATCGTAGTTTAAAATTTCTTGGTCGTAACTTTTTTAGTTTTGTAGTTACACACCTTAGCGTTTTGTAAAATTTTTTTGAAAAAATGCAGGTTTTTTAAATTTGAAAAAAAAAAAATTTTTAGTAGCAAAATTTCAAAGATTTAAAAAAAAATTAATACATAATGAATTGTCCTATCTATTCAGTTAGGTTGCAATTTAATATAAGCATAAATAATACATTTTTGGAGTGGCATTCTCAATAGCCCCATCCGTTCTCAATAGCCCCATGGTGTTCTCAATCACTCCCATTTTACGGTATATATATATTGCCCAGGGCTTCCTCCTTATTTGGGGATCCAAAGTCATTTCAAAACCAGCAACCATCCACCAGGCGAGCCCATAGGTTCTTAGAGAATGATCTGAGTTCTATACTAGTGGATTGGAGCAATTTATTAGAGGTGTTCGACAGTTTCAGGCTCTGTTGAGCATCTTTGGCAGAGAGGGGATGGATATTCATGAAGTGGGAATCGATGTTTATATTCTTGAAGATCTGGGTGATGCCCGGATTTCAATCTAGAAAGGGAGATTAGCATTTTTCGTGGGAGTGTGCCTTGTGTAGGAGATACCTCGGGAGGGTGGTAGTTAATGAGGCTATTTGTTGGGCGGTTGTTGAGGTATCGTTGCGTGAAATGTGTATGAATATGTTTTGATAGAGGAGTGTTATTTGGGGGAGGGGGGATGGTTCTAAAGAGTTCACCATAATAGAGGGCTGCAGAAGAGGGAGGGAATTTTAAATGATGCATTGTGTTCTTGCAGGTAGTTATGACATGGGTGAGAGGGGTCAAGAGTCCTGGCATAAAATTGGGTTCCTATCATATCAAGATGGTCTAGAATTGGTAGGATTTTCGTTTCTTCATGTAGGTGTTGGATAGGGGTGGTTTTTAGGCAACCTGTTATTGTATGCAGGGCGGTGTTTTGTATTTTTTGTAGTTTATTTCTATAGTGGGGGAGGTTAGTGGATACCAGACTGTTGATCCATAGTTGATTGTAGTTCTTGAGAATTGTTTGAATGTTGTTGACAGTGTGGTTGTTTCATTACTGAAATTGTGTTGGGATAATGTTCAGAGGACATTTAATTTCTTACTTGCTGTACTTATGATGTTTTGAATGTGTGGTGTAAAGGTGAAGTGGGTGTCGAGGTTATTCTGAGTATTAGGGGTGTTTTGTTTAGGGGAATGATGGAGTTGTTTAGGGTTACTTGTGGGTGGAAAGAATCATCTGTGTCCTGTCAGTGGTGATACAGGTAATACGATGATTTTCTCGGCTGAGCACGACATTCTGTGGATGATAACTAAGCTTCTATGTGATTTAGGTAAGTCTGAGAGAGGTTTGTGGCAGTGGGTACTGTGGGGTCTGTATGGTTATACAGTTTAAGTCATCTGCATAGGTTTTTAATTATTTTTGATTGGGAGATTTTGGGGTAGGGATATAGCTGTAAATAGGTTGAACAGGAATGGGGATAGGATGGCACCATTAGGTGTTTCTTAAAATTTTCTGTTTTATGAGTGGAGATGAGATTGGATAGATACTTGAGCTGTGCGTCCAGATATAAAATTGGATAGCCATTTTTTTGTAATTGTTATGGAAGGGAGAATTTAGAATTTTTTGGATGAGAATGTGTCTGGGTATTGTGTCAAAGGCTTTACTAATGTCTATGGCCAGGACTAGTGTTCTGTGGGGGGGGGGGGGGTTGTTTAGTCCGTTTACGATGTTTTGTGTGATATTAGTTAGGGCTGTTGAGGTAGTGAAAATTTTTAAAACCGTGTTGATGATTTGGGAAGTGGAAGGAAGTTTGAATTTTGGTAAGTATGATTTTCTCCATTAATTTACACAAAGAGGAAAGGAGGGATATGGGTCGGTATGAAGACGGGAGGTTGGGATCTTTTCTAGGTTTTAATTTAGGTATGATTGCTTTTTTCCAGTGTGGAGGGATATAGTTGAGACCAGGATTTATTGAAGATATCTGTGATGTAAGATATAGTAGTAGGTCCAAAGTGTTTTATGTGTAGATTAGAGATGTTGTCTGGGCCAGGAGCAGGGGAATTTTTTATAGAGTTTTAATGTTTATTTATTTTTTGTGTAGAGAATAGGGGGTTAGGGTTGGCTTCTAGTTGCGTTGTTTTGAGTTTGTGTATTATTCTTCTATTATTTGCATGTGTGGCTTTATTGGATATGTTGGAATAGTAGTGTGTGAGGATGTTGCAGTGTTGTTTAAGGGAGGGGAGGGAGTTATTGGTCCTTATAAAGCTTCATTTGTGGGTGGGGTGTTGTTCTGCGAGTTGTGGAGGCATTTTATTATTTGCCATGTTTTTCTCTCTTCAGGTCTGCAAATGTTTTCCCTTTAATATTTTTTGAATTTTTGTTTTATGAGTTGAGATGAGATTTGAGATCTGAGTATTTAGGGATATTTGCGTGGTCAGATCTGGGGTATATATTTGTTATTGTCGAATGCTGTTTCTTTGTTTTATTAAGTTGCAGATTTCAGGTGTCAATGAAGGGTTGTAATGTTTTCTGTGGCCTTTTGGTATGTAGAGGTTGGAGGCTTTTTTGGATTACTTTGGTGAGGTTATCTATGGCTTTATGTAGAGAGTGGGAGTTGTTGTTTGCTGGTGAAGGTAGGTTTGATTCGATGTGTTGGGTGAAATTCTACCAGTCTGCCTTTTTGTAATTTGTGAAAGTTGACATTATTTTGGGTGACTATTTTTGTTTGATAAATGATTATTATTGGGACGTGGTCTGATGGGAGATCAGTCTCTGTATTCCATGTGGTGCTGGTGAAGATAGATGAAGAAGAGAAAGTAATGTCAGGGGATGTCTTGGTTTGGTTTGCTTGGGGAGGGATTCGAGTATGGAGGTTTTTGCAATTTAAAATGTTTAATGAATCAAGTTCGATGAGGATGTGGATTCCTCGATTGTCAGGAGGATATTCTCTGTACCAGGCAGTATGATGGGCATTGAAGTCGCCTACTATTTTTAAGTTGTTCATTGTATTGATAGGGTTTATGTTTGGTTTGTAATTGTTTGGGCAATAATGAGATGTGGGATGGGGAATGCATATGTTTATTATGTTGTGAGAAATGTTATTGAAGAGGATAGTAAATGATTGGATATTAAGGATTGGGTCATTTAGTAGGTTGATAGTTTCAGTTGTGGTGTTGTGGTAGGAGTAGGATAAGTTGTTTTTGATTAGTGTTAATAGTGTATGGTTCTCTGGTTGTGTGCTTGAGTAAATTGAGTCATATCCATAAAAAGGAGTTTTTGGGGTATTTTGTGGTATGTGGGTTTCCTGTATTAGGGCTATGTCGATGCTATGCTTGAAGAGAAAGGCTTAAATTTCGGAATGTTTGTGGTTTAAGCCATTTATGTTAATTTGAAGAATTTTTATTGTAGAGTTGTTAGTTCTTAGATTGTTGTTGAGTGGGGCGGTAGTTAGTGGGTTGCATATGAAGCAGGACCAAGAGTGGTCTCGCTGAGGTAATATCGTGAAAGGGGAACATTTGTTTTTGTGGATCAATTTTTTTGCAGTGGGAACTCTACAGATGGTTGGTTTCTTGTGACGTGTTTATTGCAAATGGGGCAGATAAATATTTGTGGGTCAGGGTTTGGATGAATACCACCGGATTGTTTAAGCATAGTGGTGGCGATGTTGGTTAAGAATTTTTTTTGTCTAGGTGTAGGGAGATAAGGGTGTGAGGAGGTTAGTTTTGGTTGTTTTGTCCTGCGGGTGATTTTTGTTGCTGGGGGTATGAGGTTTAAAACACAAAACAAACATAGCAGAAAAATAAAATAATAAAAAGTACAGACCATTTTACATAAACAAGACAAATGTTATCATGAATATATACATTGTATAACAGAATGGGCTTTCTTTATTTTGGTACCCATACTGACAGAAGGAAAAAAACAACCATACAGCATGTTGATAGGAGTTATAGGGCATATACATGCACATTTTCAATTAATTTGGAATTGGGTTTTTTTTTCGTTACAAGTGGGTTTTTTTTAGAGTTCAACTCAATGGTCTGGGGGAGGGGGAAGGGTGCATAAAATTTCATGAAATTTGGTGTGGAATGAGATCAAGGATGGGGCCAACAGGAATGAATCAAATATCATACTAATTTATAAATTTAAGGCAGTGAAAGGTGGAAAAGTCTCAAAAAATCGGTCAAAAATGCTGAAAATTTTAAAAAAATTTCAAAAAATCGACTTCGAACCATTATAACAATTTTTTTTCACTTATACTTGATGCGATTAATGGGTGCACCAAATTTTTTCGCTCTAGACATCATATTTACCGAGATACAGAGTGGGTTTTTTTGTGTAACAAAATGAGGTAGTTTTTTTTTATGCAACGGCACTAATCATATATAGTATATATAGTATAATATATATATATATATAATTATATATATAATAATATATATATTATATATATATATATATATATATATAATATATATATATATATACTAAAATATATATTTTATATATATTATGGTTTGGGATTAAAAAACGTTTTTTTTTTTTTTTAAAAAAAACGTTTTTTTTTTAATAAAAAGACCTAAAGCCAAAATTTTTGGGTTTGTTTTTTTTTATTTTTTTAAATTACTTATTTTTCATATATATCAAGTCTTTTTAGGGTATTTACAATAAAATACAGTAAATACAATATTTTAAAAGAGGTATACAATATATAAAGTAGAGTTTAGTACTTAATAAAGTTTTTATTAGTGCTCTATTGCATATAATTATTACATTTCACACATGATCTGATTATTATATATATATATATATATTATATTATATATATATATTTTCTAATATTTATTAGTTTTTTAACATACTTAATTGATATCTTTATATATATATATACAATCTATATTCCTTTCTTTCTTTCTTTCTTTATCTTCTTTATTTCCCAAGAATGGGAGTAAGGTGTCGTGACGAGCATCGGAAAAGAAAAGCAAGTAAAAGAACATGACAAGTCGAAAAAGAAAGCCCAGCCTTACCGGCCTATCAGTACCATTAATTAGTGAGAACTCATCGAAGTCATATATCTTATATATATATAATATATATATATTATATATATATATATAATATAATATATTTCTATATTAATATAATATAATAATATAATATATATATTCTTCTCCCTACCTTTTCTCCCCAAAATGGTGTAAGCGTGTGTAACAAGCATCAGAAAAAGAAAAGCAGTAGAAGAATATGAAAAAGTCGAAAAGAAAGCCTTACCCCCCCCCCTCTGTTCCATTATTCAGTAAGGACTCGTGCAGTCCAGAAATTCCACCCTTAGGTTCATGGGACTGCGACGGACCTCACTATGGTAAATCGTCAGTGTAAGGGTTCATCCTTGACCCAGGTGGCCACAACCATACCCCCTCATCAAAACCTGCCATTCTTCTCTATTGATGCACCTGTTATTCTCGCCTCTGCAAGCTCAACATTTCTCTCCTCAGCTTCTGCGTTTTACTCGACACAATCCACTTTTTCTTCGATCTCCCCGCCGGTCGGTTTTCAACACACTCCCACTGACATCTCTTAAAAACGACTACTCATTCATCCTTTCACATGACCAAACCATCTAAAAATACTTTTTTTATTCTCTCGTTTACCCCCTTTCTTCCACCACACACCTCTCTAATATGTTCATTCCTCATTTTATCAATTCTTCTCACACGTAGCATGCCCCTAAGATTGTTTCCATCTGAACACATTGAACTTATATATTTATTCCAGACCATAGTCTACTACTATAAAATAAACAGCAGGTAACCATACCGTATGTAAGACCCTAAGCACACTCAAGACTTAGTCCTTTACATTCACCAACGATTTAATGCACCAGCCACCTTCCTGCCATTTCACAACTTTCCTACTAAACTCTGCAGTGCAAATCAATCCGTTCCCTCTCCACCAACATATACCCTAAAGATATTAAACTCAGACACTTTTCCAGCTCTCACCATCTAACATAGACTTCACAACTGAGGACTGTTCCTCACTGCACAAAATAAACTACACTCTTATCTATGTTACTTTCAAACCTCCTCCTTTTACCACCCTGCCAAATCTCTTCTACCAAATCCTCTCAAACTCTTCAGATTTTCGCCACACAAACCATCATATCCGCATATAAAAGGTAGGCACCCTCCACTCATCTCCATCATTCTAACACCATTTTCTGTCACACCCACCTTCAATTCTTTTATAACCCATCCATATACAATTGATAACCAAGGAGACATAACACAACTCTGCCTCACCCCGCTATTAATATAAACCAATCATTTTGACACCATTTATTCTTACACACCCCTCACCATCGTCATACATACATACTTTTGATTCCATTCAGAAGCTATCACCAACACTATATATCATTAACACCTGCCATAGAGCTGCCCTATTAACCCTATCATACCCACTGTGCAAATCCATAAAACCTAAATACAATTTTATTCTTCTTCCTCTCATTTGCTTCAAATGTAAAGATTTGACCACACATCCTCTACCACTCTAAAACGCACCTTGTTCCTTCACCAATCAGTCCTTCAGTCACTCGGCGCACCTTTTCGACCAAAATACATGCATATATCTTCCCTACAACACTCCATAAACTAAATACCCTATAATCTCTACAGTTCCCTTTATCTCCCTTACGCTTATGATAAAAGAGTACTATTACTGCTCTCCTCCAATCCCTCGAATAATAATCCTCATAAACGCTTTAATTACAAAAACTTCCAAGATCCAATCAAACTACCACTTGCCTCCGTTTGTCAACTTCTGATCATTTCACCAGTATTTTCATCTATACCTGCAATTTATCATTTTTCAACTTTCTAACTCTACCCATTACCTCCTCTTTGCTAATAACCTCAATCCCCAAAAATACCTATTTCTTCTTGTAAAATCAAACCCCAACAACACAGTCATTACACCTCATCCATATACTGCAATATTATACATGTTTTCAAATGTTATTTCCACACTCACTCAACATTCATTCAATCAGATACAAAAACACCATCCCTATTCATTTTCTATAGCAGGTTCCCCCTTATTCTAATTTCTTAAACCTTCGCGCTTCTGTCCAGAAGAACGTTCCTATTCTGTATTGTCCCATTCATCCTCCTTTCCAAACTGTTCATTTACCTCTTATTTTCTCTTACGTATGCCTCTTTAGATTTCTTTTTTCCTCCTCATATAATTTCAAGCATCTTTCTTTTGAAACTTCATCATTTGCTTTTAGTACATTCAAACCAACGCTTTTTTTTACTTTAACCGCTTGCATCCTCTTCATTCCACAACTCACTGTTATCATTCTTACTTCCTACTTTAGCACACCACATACTTCTTTTGCAACTGCTACAATTGCTTCCTTCATTTGCTTACCAGATTTATCTCAGTTTCAACTTGTCAACATTCACTGATTTTACTTGCAGCGTTCTTGCATTACTTATCCTTATACCTTGTTCACTTAAACTTCTCACTCTTAATTTTACCCACTTCCTCCGTTATCACCTCCTCTCCATCCAAGTCCCTCAATAACATTAATTTTACATAGAACGATAATGATCCGATAATCCCATTCCTAAACCCCTCAATGATTTAAACCAACACATACTTCAACATTCCTTCTTCACCAACCAAAATCAATCATACTTTCACTTCCATACCATCTCTACCTACACCAACTCTAGCATACTTATGGATACTCTTGTGTTTAAAGAAAGTATTACTTACCCACATACCTCTCCCCTCACAGAAATAAATCACCTTCCTACCATTCTCGATTTTCTCCTGACACCCAAAACCACCTGTTATAACCATCCTGTTATATTTTGATCATATATATATATAATATATCATCTTTCTCTGAGCGACGTGGAAAATTGAGGTGGGGGTTTAGATTTAGCGGGGGAGGATATAAGGGAGATGTTGTTCGTGCATAGTTGTGCCATTGACGACTGAAGTAACCCTTAGTAATGTTTATTCATAGGTTTAAGATTACTCATTGATCCAGTCTGGACACTACGCTCCAGCCTGGACGATGATTTTATTATAGTATCATTATGGATGTATTTATTAACAAACCGTATAAGATTTGTAGATGTTATAATTATGTTCTCTCTTTTTAGTTTTGATATATGATTTGATGTTTATTGATAATACCTTAGAATAAAGTTCTAACGAGTACATGATATATTGTACCAAAACATTGTACCCAAACAAATCATAACATACTCGAAGTACTTTGAAGACCTGGAAGTTAGATTATCCAGATTTTCCAGGTTAGTGTGTAATGATAAATTAAAGTACTCCATTTAATCCATTAATGTATAAACTATGAATATTATGTGTTGGGAAATAGTAGTAAACTAAACGTTATTGTTTACAGTTTACTATCTTGTTGGATCAGCAAATCTTGACCAAATTGAACAAACCCCTCTTTGAAATCTAAAGGGTGAGTTCAATAAAATACCTATAAAATTATAAGAAAACTATACTGTTATAAATGAAGATAAAGTGTGATCAAATGTATTAATACCCATTTATTATTTATTTTGACAGGGTTTCAGTTTATGGTTTTGTTCTTTTGTTTTTGTCTTTTGGATTTGTTTCTTGTTCGTGTGTTTGTTTGGTTACTTATATTTTCCTGATCATCACCGAAAACATTCTCCAAAGATCTTCAGCTAAGTATAGTATATTTGTCGTGATTGAGTCAGAATTTCTAATTCCTCCCTTAACTTCATTGCACGAATAATATTTGGAAGCGGTTGGTTTCCACTCTTGAATCTGATCCTGAGTTGTTGAACTAATGTACATAATCATAATACATTGGATTCTAAGTATAATTCCAATGTATATATCTAATTAAAATATATCATATACTTAAAATTATATATCTTTTATTATCGTATTGTTGGGAGTGGATTGTGTTATCTTTTAGCTTATTCACAAATCACACATGTATATATTTGAACGGTTAAGTAAAACTAAAATCTTTTTATCCCATTTATGATACTTACGGTCTTGATTTTTATGACTATTTCAATCCGGAAAAAAGGTAAAGAACTACTGTATTAGTCTCCATTTGATAGATACGATCCGGAAAGCCATCTAGTTAAGTATAAACCTCTTCGGGTAAGACTTACAATTTGTCTCAACAATTCGTATTTAAAATTAAAGAAACTCACAATCCTCTTTGAATAGTCACCAAGAGCAGGCCAACGGAGTCCCGAGACAATCTCCCTCCGTTACGGAAAAGCCTAACCTGCTCCGTAATACTCTGATGGTGTCAGTTGGTTGCCTGTGCTTACTCAGACATTCAAACCAACCTCTAATGAACATTACATAATTTATCTACGTCTTAATTGTATCCTTTTGACCTCCGAATTATTTCAATCTTCTTCGATCTCGTCTCTAACGAGAAAGAGCGGAGAAGAGGTACCTCACCGTCGGGTACACTTGTTGATCCCAGCGTACTTCCTCTCCGCCACATAAATAAATTAAGTGGCGCCCGAACAGGGACTCTGTTTGAGCTGCGCTTGCGTGCACTAGGATTGTGACTCTCGCTCACATCATCACATTTATTTTTGAAAATTCATTGATTCTCTTCAGTCTCTTCAAAGAAAATCTCTTCTTTTGTACTTAAATTGGACAGATTCAAGAGTTAGTTTGGATAAACCCCTCCAATACTTAAATTTTCTTTATTTTTATTTAAACAAAAAAATTAATATGTCAGAAAAAAATCAACCCAAAGACTTGGAAACAAGCACAGCTTCTGATAGTCAAGAGGTTTTGGACTTCGATCCATCTCTTGCAGCTGTCGCTCTAGATCCACGTTTAGACCAGTGTCTGCGTGATGATCAAAATACATCAATTAGAATTGAATGTAGGAATGAATGTAGGAGTGAATGATGAAATTAAAGACGGGGTAGAAGTCACCAACTCTGACACACCCTTGGTTTCCAAATCTGACAAACCTGGTTTCCAACTCTGACAAACTTAACTCAGTCCAAAATGGATGCCTTGCTAATTAAACTTAACAAGCAATGGGCTCGAGAATCTAATGTTGAAATCAGTCAGGTTGAACACAGAACGTCCCCAGCTCGAGGTCAAGTTATAACCTCTGACTTTGATGCACCTACATTGCAAATGCCTAAAAATACCACTTCTTTCTATGATCGTGAGTATAAACCTTCCTTAGTTTCCCAATTTCAACCACGATCCAAACCTTTTCCTCATAATCCACCTAGTTATGTGGAAACTCCCAAAAATCATTTTCTTCCTAATCCTAACCTTATTCCTAATCCTAACCTTATTCCAAATCCTAAACTTCTTCCTAACCCTAAACTTCTGCCTAATCCCAATCTTCTTCATAATTCTATACCCCCAGTAAATTACTTTACCCAACCTAAGTCTCTCTTGAGAAATCCCGACATGGGTAGAGGCAATAGGGATTCTTTATCCCCAATAAATAGAGGAGAATCTGACTTCTCCGAGAAATATAATAGGTTGCTACAACCCCACCGAGAACAAATTCCCGTAATCAAGTATCCGGAGCAGCAGATGTCTATTGACCCTCAGTCGTATTCTGGTTTTTTCCACAAAGGATTACCACAACGACAATTTGAACGTCGTATTCCCGATCCCAATGAACCTTCTATGTATTCAGGGCCACAAATGAAACAGAGACTTGACATGCTGGAGGAGGCCATTGTACTCCTTACACAGTTGCTCAAGAACTCTCAAAAACTTAAGGTTGTGGACCCTGGAAAATTTAAATATGAATCAGAACAAGATCTCTTAGTCTACTTGGCTGATATTTGAGGCTTACTGACCCTTCCAATTCTCCCAAATGCCCCATCACCAATGGTTAAGACTGCTTGGTCGGCAGCTGGAAGGCAAATTTCTTCACATATACCGAGAAATCATAAAAGATGACCGTGAATACTTCTCTGTACGGGATAATCTAGTATGTTGGTATAGAGATGAGGAAGAAGAAAAAGAGATAACTCCCAGAAGTATCATGCCGCTCATCGATACCCCAACGAGAGCATTAAAATGTTTGCCCTTCGGTTGGAACGCCTGGCTAGTCAAGCATATCCTGGATACGATATGAGAGTCATAATTCCCTTAGAATAGCTTTCCTTTGTAGTTTGCCTGCCTCCATATATTTAAACATTCGTCCGTCAATAAATATTAAAATGATTGGAGTTGGAACGGTATAGTAAGAGCTTCCTGGGAAAATATAGTGAATTTTGCGGACTCTTTAGATAGCGAGAATATCGCTTTCCCGAATTCCATTTCCCAAACTAATCCACTTGAGATCGATAAATCAACTTATGCCCAACAGACCGCGGTGAAAGTAAACCTAGACGAATCTTTGGAATCCGTCCAGATAAATACTGCACTCCCCGGATGGACTGATGTTTTGCATCACAACGTCGAACAACGAAAACCTAAATCCAAAAGTAATCATCGGCAGGCTCCTAAGAATAAAAGTAGTCCTCCAGAACGAAATCATGGTAGTCGCTACTATCGTGACTCCAACAATAGTTACAAAAATCATGATAATACAGTTCGTCCTGACCATAATTCGAATTCTCAGAATCGTCCTAAGCCTGATGACCGGAGAAAGGTTCTGTGTCACTACTGTGAAAAAACAGGTCACTCCATGGAGGAGTGTTACAAATATCTGGGAGTATGCAGTTACTGCAAAAAGAAAGGTCACCTCAGGGCTAATTGTCGATCTAGGAAGTCTCCTTCCTCTTCTTCCCCGAATACTAGAAAAGTAGTATGTCCCTTTTGCGGTGGTCCTCACGCTGGGATGAGGTGTTCACACATTAGTGCTCCTCCCCAGTCACATAATCCTGACCACGAGCCTTCTTTCCCTAGTAATGTTCCCTTAGAAAGAGTATATTCCAGGTCGTATTCGTCAAATCAATCGACAAATCACAGGCCTCCATCGTCCAAGAAAGTAGAAATGTCCCTACCTTCAAGTAAAAATTTAAATCCATGCGCGAATGATGAGGTGCGGTATAATCCACCTTTAAACTCCTGGTCTCCCCGGAACTGAGTCCTCTGGTGGAGAATAACCCTTTAATCGACTCAGTCAATGATGATGGAGGCGCAGAAAATCTTAAAACTTCTAAAATTATTCCCGAGAAATCTTCCGAACGACCTCCCTTAGAAATGAATAAACATTAGAAAATCCCTTACGCGACGATGGTAGTCCATTGTCTCCTTTCAAGGAGGACCCTCTGATTGTTTCAGTCGCTTTGGTTCCCAACAGCTCTGGCTTCTACGGTTGTATGGTAGACAGTGGAGCTGGAATTAGTTTAATCAGCACTGAAATCACCGAGGCGTACATGAAGAACTTGCCCTTACGGCCCTCTGTAGATATAAAAGTTAATGCCATCAGTGGTCTGGTCCGTGAACATTCAGTACCTATTGACTTCTACACTGAATGTAATTTGCACTTCCCTGACAGTGATTATGTATCTAAGCCCGTCATTTTGTTGGTAGTTCCCCAGGAATTTATGCCTGCTCCGCTAGTTTTAGGGGCTGTCGCTTTAAAAGAAAATGACCTTCTTCCAGACTTAACTACGCGGGAATTAGTACATAGATCTGATGATTGTATAGAATCCATCGCTAAGGATGAGAGTCTAAACATCCCTTTTTATAAATGTGTCACGGTTAATTCCATAAATGTTCCCCCGTTTTCCTGTCAGATGGTGGATGTAAGTTGTCCTTCATCTGAAATCTCTTCCTTGGTAGGTTTTCAATCAGAGCCAATGGGATCCGTTGTACCAATTCCTGGTGTATTGGATTTGCGAGATTCGTGTAGGATCGCTCTATTCAATCCTTCCGATACACCTCATTATTATAGGAAAGGTACTGTAGTAGGTAGCTTGTGTTCTTTGGAAGAAGAAGATATTCTTCAATTAATACTAGGCCAGTAGAGGCGAATTCCGAAATCAACTTTAAAGCAGACGTATGGTCCCCCACTAAGTTGGAGGAGGAGTTTTGCTTTGCGGATATTCCTATCTCTGACCTCGAAAAGAAACGATTAATCGCAGTGTTATTAAAACATAAATCGGCTCTCAGTTTCGGTGACCACGACGTTGGAGTGGCTACTAATTACACACAATATCGAGGTAGAAACTGGTCGACCTGTGAGATTACAGGATAACGTGTTTCCAAGGGTCCATTGGCTCAAGAATGACGAAAATAATGTCATGAACTGTTGGAAGCAGGATATTATTAGAACCTAGTAAAGCCCCTTATTCAGCTCCTGTGGTTCCGGTCCGAAAACCTGACAGTAAGTTACAATTATGTATTGATTACCGGAAATTAAATAGTGTTACTAAGACTGATTCCTTCCCGTTACTAAATATATAGATATGATTATATATTATGTACTGGTAATGTCTATTACAACAATAGATCTGTTCGTGGATAATATCAAGTGTCAATGGAAGCCCTGAAGAGTGTTGAAATAACTGCTTTTTCCACCCCTTTGCCAGTACGAATATTTAAAAATGCCCTTTGGTGTAAAGAATGGCCCGGCGACATTTCAACGTGGTATGATGTTGGCGTTGGAAGATTTAACCATGGTCCGAGTTATGAAGTATACTTTAGATGATATTAACCATCCTATAAGTAAAATAATAGATGATCATTAACACATTGGTTGTGTCCTTTTCTGCACTAAAGAGAAACGGTAAACTTAAACCAGTAAACCGCTGTGTCATACTGGAGGTGGAATTCTTGGGTCACCATATATCACGGAAAGGTACTTCCCCTTCAGAAAAATATTAAAGGAGCTTTAGAATTTCCTGTCCCCACTACGGTAAAACAATTACGCCAGTTTCTGGGAATCGGTAAATTTTTTATAGGCGACATATTCAGATTGTTTCTCTAAATCAGTAAGCCTTTATCATGCGACTGGTGGTACGATCCATTAAAATGGCGCCGGAGTGAAGCAGGCTTCGAGTCAAACTCTAACAGAGGCCATTAGTAACCCACTTGTTAGGTTCCTGATTATAGTCATGGGGTTTCTCCCATGGAGCTCCATGTGGATGCTTCAGACCATCGGGGCTGGTGCTTGCCTTTCACAAATTCAAGACGCGAACGCAGGCCATTGACTTTTATTTCTATGACTTCATGGGGCTCAGAGAAATTATGGAGTAATTGACAAAGAATTAACTGCTTTGCATTGGGCTGTCAAATCCCTTAGACCTTTCCTCCGTGGTATAAAATTCATTATATTTACCAACCATATGCCGCTCATCTATTTACAAAATATGAGTCTGGTTGATGGAAGGTTAGCTAGGACTATGGAAGAGCTCTATGAATATGACTTTGACATACGTCATATATCGGGCCCTAAAAATATAGTTGCCAATGCTCTCTCCCAATCTCCCGTGAATGATATGGAAGAACCCGCCGAAAATCCTTCTTTGGATTTCATTCCTCCTGGGTTCTTTCCGATAGAAATCAGCGGAGGAGGAGACTCGTTATATAAATGTTTTTCTCTTTACTTATATGGATCGGTCGAGAGACATTTAGAGGTAAGAGATGTTCTTATCGAAGAATTACAAAAGCATCCTGTAAACTTTAAGGTCAGTTGGTTCAAAAAAGACTCAGATTATTAAAATTGCTTCCGGGTCAATTGCCAATACCAGAAGTTATCACTGCTTTTTACTGAGTCTTTAAAGTTAACGTTCCATATATTATAGCCCATAATAAAACCTTTAATTATGGAATAATCGTGATGGTGAACCCTGTTATTTAAAATGTTTAGCCGGGGTTCACTATAACTATCTGCTAGTCACTTCTAGTAATGAATAAAATTTATGTCGACTCCACTGGAGTATGTACACTGTCGAAGACGGACCAGTCTTTTATAACCTCTTTTCGGGGTTATAAAATGACACACATGTGTCCTGAGCCGAAGTAAATAAGCCAGAGAATAAAGATTCGGTCGTTCTATCATTCACTTACTGACTGAAAATTAATATAAAATACTTGGCCAATTAAACTTATCTGTAAATCATGAACCAGATAAGTTATCAAAATCTTATTCCTATCTCTCTTAATCTCTTAAGTAACTTCCTTCTGACTATTGTCTAAAACATCTTCATCTATGAAGCTGTTTTGAATGTATGCTTTCTAGTGGGCCTGATCGTCAAACACTTTAACTTAGGTGAGAGACGAAAAACCCTCCTAGTGTAAATGATTCTTACATAATTGATCTTTGTATGTCTGGATTCTTCGTGTATATGCTTGCAGACTAAAGATTAAACTATTCAACTAAAAATCTAATAAGTTTGTGTAACTGAATTTACCTACTTTATTTAATCGCAAAAATGGTTAAATAATATTACGTATAATATAATACTGTATGTTTTTAATATCATCAATTGGTTATATTATTCATCGAAAACCGCATTACCTCAAAAAAAAAAAAAAATATATTATATACTATATATTATATATAATTTATATATATATATATTTATATATATATATATATATATATATAATATTATATCTATGACTTTTTATTCTTTCGTTTTGTACATAATATTCTAACAGTTTCTCGGTTCAAACGAACCTGTCATGTTTATGACAGTGTTGTGGGCTGGAGGAGCTTAAAACTTATTTTACAGATTTTTCCGGTTCCTGAAGGAGATAATAAGATGTTCTCATGACCAACGTATAGCTGGATGAGTAGACTCTCTCTCTTCAAAATTAATAGGACCAAATGGATAAGTAAATAAGTATAATGGTGAAAATAGAAAGAATCCAGGAAAAGACTTTCCTAGATTGTTTTCTATTTTCGATAAAGTATACAGTGATCATAATTAAAAGGTCATTGTTGCTGAGTACTGACGGTGGTTTCGATGAATAAGTAGTGGTAATTTTCCAAGCATATTTTTCTGCTAGGGAAAGAATATCAAACTTTTATATTTTTAAATTAAATTTGCAAATTTTATAAAATTAATGTTTTTTTTTTTGAATAACTAGTCGATTTCTCAATAATTAATATGTACTTCTGATCTTACCCATCAAAAAGTGCAGTTGAGAAATAGAGAAGGTCAAAATGATTTAGTTTACTCTAATTCATTTTTTCGCTTCGGGACAGTTATTATATAATCTTAGAATAGGAAATATGTTCATGCATTTCTATTGTAATTTGAAATTCTATCATGACTCAATAACTGCCGGATATGTGATGTTTTTCAGAATTGATTCGGCATGGTTCAGAAATCTAGAAAACATCTCTGTAGTTTCCCAGAGTATCGGACCGTATGATTCAGCTCCATCTTGCAATTGTAATGGGCGGGGCTTCTCTGAGTTCCAACTGAGATAAAAATAAGAAATGTTCTGCTTTACGCGCACCACCAATATATGAGGAGATCGATAACAAATAAATGAAAAAAAATCATGAGCCTAGAAAAGGGGTGAATGCATCCAAGTTTATGCATCCATTTCCCTGGGGCGATATTGTAAAGATTATACAACGAACACATAGTCAGGAATTGGGAACAACCAAGTAAAGATAATTAATTGATGATTCTTAGCTTCATCAGAGATAGAGATAGATATATAGAATTGTTCATCTTTATGGAAGTAAAATGCAATGGCCGGCTTCAAAAGTACGTCAGAGGTACCCGACATAATGTAATGGGTGTCATAAAAACATTAAGGGGAAGTCTTCTGTTCCCCATCATTAGCTCTTATTCAAACAAAGGGGAACCTTTTTAACTTAATTCTCCAATATATATTGTCAACAAGAGGCACCTTTAACTTACTTTCTCCTTGTTTTTGGATGGTGCGACATCTCAAACCGTTTATGTCTTAGAATCCTTAAGGAATAAATGTGGGGGAAAAACAAAAAATTTTTTATATAAAAAAAATTTAAAATAAAAGATCTGTATATAAAATATAAATATATATAGATATATATATATAATAGCTAGAATCACCAAAACGTCCTGAGTATCCTTCCCTGCGCGCTGTTTCTATGCTCTTTCCTCTTCACATATATATATATAGAAATCGTGAAATTGAGGTGGGGGTTTAGATTTAGTGGGGAGGAATAAGGGAGATTTGATCATGCATCCATGGTTTGTATTGCAATTCGCTATTAGTTATAAACTGGTCATGGTTTATAATAATAGATAGATATATATAATATATACAGTCATAGAGAGATAATATTGAACCATTTTTGATCCAGCCTGTATTAATATATCTTATTCATACTTATGGCCGTAAATATATAGAAAAATTGACCAATATTTACTGATGTTATAATTATATAGATTTACTCTTTCTAGATAACTAATATATAATTTTACCCCACAAAGTAAAAACTAAATTAAAACATAACATATCAGCAAGCACAGATAGTTCATAATAATATCCATAGTATGTCACATATCACAAACCTTGAAGAACTTGAAAAATATCCTAGCTGGTTTCAAAAGATTAGTGATATAAACTTACCCACATTATTTAGATAGTTGGTAATTATAATTCTAATAATAAACATGTAATTAATTTCCTAGATGTAAACTTGAACATTTTGGTTAGCAGCTATTACTGTCTTGCCTGTGAAGTTCATTGACATCACTCTGTCACCATCCTCTACGCAACCCCTATATAGGAAATAAAAGGGTATTGATTTCTAAATAGAATAGATATATGATAGATATATATATATATATATATAATATAATAATTATGGTATAAATACCAATTATTTTGTTTATATTTGACAGGGTTTTAATTGTGGGCTGATCTTCTAATTGTGAGCTTCCATTGCTGGGATTCATCTTGACCTTCTTCTTTATAGTTGGGATTCCTTCCTAAATCCGTCTTTTATGCTGATACTCTTGAGTGAGATTCATTAGTGAATTTTTCTCAGGTGCTATTCTGAAAGAGATTGGACTTCATCTGAATTTTCTTTAGATGGGGTTGTTTCGGAGTAGAGATATACATCTGGAAATCTTTCTCCTGGCCAATTCTAAGTTGGGGTTAGCGACACCTGAAGTCTTTTCTTCTTGATAGTCACTTCAGCAAGAGTATAGAGAATATATATAGATATACTCCCCTCTATAAGAGATATATAAAATAGTTAAGTCATCAATGTAATATAGAGTATATAGATATAGATATATATATATATATCATATATATATATATAAAGCAATATTTGGAAGCGTTCGGCGTTTCCACTCTCGTATCTGATTCGCAAGAGCTGTCTGTGCCTCTTGCACATATTTTACACATTGATAGTTGAACTTTTCTCCGAAGGTGTTATTAAACTGAATCCTTATTCTAATTTATATAGATTCATTTATTCCTATACTGATTGGGGGTTGGATTTGTGTTACTATTACTATTTACAACACAACATCCATTATTTTAATTTGATCAATTTATGAGCGAGTTTTTAAGTAAAAATAATGCTTTTTACTGGTGTGTCATATCTTTAATCATCTTGATTAATTTTATTGACATTATTATTGCTTAATCTCAAGAAATCATTTCTGAGTAAACTTCTAGAACTTATCTGATTAAACGTCCAATAAAGATCCAGGAAAGATCTATACCCTTATAAACCATTCTCTAGGTAAAAAGCTTAGATTGTTATAAACCTGTTTATATGTTATCTACGTTCACAATCCTCTTCGAATAGTCATTCAAGTCAGCAGGCCTACGGAGTCCTGAAGACTAACTTCCTCCGTTACGGAGATAGCCTAACCTGCTCCGTATTACCCCTGATGGTGTCAGGTGGTTGCTGTGCTGACTAGACATTCCAACCACTATTTTTGAACATCACAAACCTAACATCTACGTAATCTTCTATAAATTGACCTTCGTAATCTTCTATTTCTTCGACTTTGTATCTACAAGAAAGAGCGGAGAGAGGTACCTCCCCGTCGGTAACACTTGTTTATCCAGCGGTACTTCTCTCCGCACTATATATAGTATATATAATTATATATAATATATATAATATTATATATTATATATATTATATATTATATATTATATATATATTTCTTTATCTTCCTTCCTTATCAAGAATGGAAGTAAGGTGCTTGACGAGATCGGAAAAGAAAGCAGTAGAAGAATATGACAACAGTCGAAAAGAAAGCCCAGCTTACCAGGCCCATCAGTAACATTATTCAGTGAGAACTCTCACAGTTCAGAATCACCTAAGCTTCATGGGACAGCGATGGACCCTCACTATGAATAGATCGTCAGTGTAAGGGTTCACTGTGTGATGATAGGTTGTGCTTAACTGGAGCTCCGATAATTTGAGTGTGTTTGTAATGTTTTAGTTATTTTGCCTCTAAGTGTAATTTGTACATTCTGCATCCGTGGAATACCACCTCTCTAACTCTAACCCTAACATTTTGCTCCTGTCTGAGACACAGATGGCTAAGATTCATCCTCTAACTCGTTTAATGTATCCAACTATAACTTCATTTCATAATTTCGTCTAAGCGGTTGGAGTTTGTGGCCTATGTAAACAAACCCCTGTAACACGTCTCGAGAATCACGAATCTCCTAATTCGATGTTCTGTGGCTTAAATCTTTCTTCCTTCTACTACAATAATCTTGTGCTTCTGCTACTGTTCTCCTAACAGAACAGATTTTCACGCCTTTTTTGAATATCTTACTACTTCTCACGAGACTGTTATATCATCTCATCCATACTGAGGTCCTCTATTAGGAGATTTCAGATACACAACACTGATGGTTGGGGTCCTCTCATACCAATTTTTAAGGTGGGGAGGAGGCCGAATCATTCGGCATTCTCAACGATCTGGAGCAACTAAATAAAGAACCACACCATTCGGATCGTCTAACACTTCCTTGAACACACTTGAACCTTGTTCAACCATAGTCTTCTCTCTTTAATACACATTTCGCTCCTTATCGGTAAATCTGACACAACCTTATATCTCTTAATTTTACTTTCTCTCCAACAGCTTCATCCTGCCCTACTCGTTTTCTGGCACTTTTGATCGGGCCGATTGGGGGGGGGCCTTGCGTTTGCTTCTACGCTAACTCTAATTGGAATGACTAGCTTTGTTCTGGTGACAGGCTTCAATTCTTGCGTAAGGTGGGGAGCATGTAATCGTTGATGGGATGAGCGTTCATTCCTCTTCGACTAAATCTTTCTCTCCTCATAATCATTGGTTCGATCGTGCTTGTTTCTTGGCCATTCAGGCTAGAGACAGTGCGTATCGGGAGTGGAAAATTCTAGTTCTCCTATGCCACTCTTGCTAATTTTCTTCTGCTAGAAACTCGTTGCAGGAATCTCTTCCGACGAGCAAAGGGGCTTCATCACAACGAAGTGGCTAACCTCTTCGGTTCTCCCTACTGGACAAATCTTTCTGGACTCTTGCCAAAAACATCTCTAACAACTTCTGTAAAATCTGTCTTTCCTCCTCTTATTCGCTCTGAATTGGTTCTGTTGCTAATTCTCCAACTGAAAAGGCCAATCTCTTTCGGCTCCTATTTTCCTCTAAACCTCACCTGGAATTCTGGCATTCCATCATCCTCACTCCTCCTCCCTCAGGGGTCCTATGCATTTGCCTGTGATTACATTCTGATCGGGTGCAATGGCTCCTGAAATCTACGAACGTTAGGAGGGCGGGTGGCCCGGATGGCATTCCTCCCAGAGTTTTTGAGGGAGTGTGCTTCCGTGACTATCCGCCCCTCGTTCAACTATATTTCTATGTCTCAATACTATAACACTTTTCCCTCAGTGTTGGAAAGCAAACGCTCTGCCACTATTCCGAAAAAAAGGAGGCCGTTCTGATCCTTCTAACTCTATCGCCCTATAGCTTTTACTTGTGTATTCTAATCTAAGATCTTTGAAAACTCTTCTCACTCTCATCATTTCTTAGATCATCTGGATCTCATTCACTTCTTTCCGATCTCCAGTACGGGTTTTCGGAGCTCGAGGTCTACTGGCGATATACTCTTCTATCTTCAGGATTTATGGTTTTTTTTCCGCCCTTAGGACTACGCGGGGAGACTTGCGTGGTGGCGCTTGACATCCAAAGCATTTGACCGGTATGGCACGCGTACTGCTCTCCAAGCTCCCTCTTTGGGTTTCCTCCTTTCTCTTTGCTTACTATGTTAGTTTTCTTTCAATCGCTCAATATCGGCTGTTGTTGATGGGGGGAACTTCTTTCTTCTTTTTCTGATCAATAGTGGTGGTTCCTTCAGGGTTTCAGTCTTATCTCCTACCTTATTCCTACTTTTCAATTAATGAATCTTGCTCACCTGCACTCTAACTCTATTCACTCATATGCGATGACTCGACCCTTCATTTTCAACTCATTTATTCTGTTCCTTCTTTTACTTCTAGAATTGCCTCCGTCTTATCTTTCCGATTCTATTCTGCTGAACTGGATAGAATTTCCGGGTGCGGTCGTCTCAACCTTGTGAATTCAATTCTTTAAAACTCAACTTCTATAAATTCCTCTCTAAGACACCTTCCAATTTTCCTATCTCTTTTGGACGGTTCTCTCGTCTCTCTCCTGTTGACAATATACACGTGGAATTTTCATCAGGAGAAGCAGCCCATAGTGGTTTTGGCCAACTCAATTACAACCGTAAAAGCTAGTAATGGGTCTATGTATATTATTAGTATACAATTATATAAAATATAGATTCCAAATTTTGATTATGGTTACTTATTATCACCTTTCCTTTTCAGGTTAGGTGATAATAAAATTGACAATTATTATTTATTTTCAAAGCTGTCACATAAGTGTGTAGTGAAGTGTGTATTCTGCTGCCTTATCTATTGGTACTACTTTGTACCGTTCAAATCAATTGTTGGTATTCTGCTGCCTTACCTATTGGTACTACTCTGTACCATTCAAATCAATTAGTTACAGACTCCCCACATTAGGGTACGTGTTCCTTTTATTGTACCCTGTTCTTATAAGTTTACATTGTAATTTTTCTGTTAAATAGCGTTACTTTATCTTTTAATTGTATACATTGGGCGTTAAGATTTTTGATGACGGGCATTTTTGCGGGAGCCAGATCTCCGGAGTGATTCATCCGGCTTTGAGTCTCATTCTGATTGGTACTGGGATCGCGTTTGATCAATTCATTTATGAGGCATATTCGGTCGTGACCTGAGCGTCCCAGTCTTTCTCTGGCCGGTTATTTCACCATCTAGCCATTGTTACTGCGGCTTAATTTGCGGAACTATAGCGAGCTGGGGCATATCGTTGTTGCTGCGCTTTACGTACGCTTATTACACCAGAGGGTCGAATAGCTGAGATAAATGTTATGTTTTTCATTCATTGTTTGGTTTGATTTGCAATCGTACTGTCTATCGATGCGCATAGATTGTTGCAGTCATAATTACTGGCGGGGATTACTTACTTGCCATTATTTTGTGCGTTATAAACATAAATTGTGTAAATCCTCATAATTTTTCCGTGTCATATGTTTATTTGTATATGTTATATTATGACTCCGTGAACTAGAGTCTTGCTTCTATTATTTATGTTGATGTTCTCAATTATGAATATTATCTATTTTAAAGCTTATATTTAATATAATTGAATACACATGTGTATTCTTTGCGAAAATAATTTATTATATGT